>KZ651098.1:309870-322852 GCA_001010745.2 Gerris buenoi | reverse complement strand
TATTTAATAATTATATCAGTACAAATTACTTCTGATGAAGTATTTATTTGTCTATCATTCATATTTAATTCTTGACACATCCTCTTATTAATAATAATAATAATAGTATTTTTAACTAATGCAAGCGTTGATTCTTAATTTTTACATTTATTTATTAATATATTTAAGAGGATCGTGTACTTTTAAGGTCTTCACCATAAATTTATTTTAATTATAATAAAATAAAATTTGATTTTGATTCTTTCGAAATGCATTTTTGTTATTCGTAATAACATATTATAACAGTTTTTTTTTGCTTAGATCATAAATTTAAAAAGTTGTCTGTTGTCTACTTATATTAAACAATTTTGGGACCTGTTGGAAATTGGTTTGTCTACTTCTCTATTTTCTCCTTTTTTTTTAAAAAAAAGTTAATGTTGAAGGGGTGTTTTGTTGAACTGTTTGGTGCTGACTTGGCTTCTGACAACCTCTGAACAAGGAACATTCATTCTTGTGAAGGCTTGAGCAACCAAACTTACCACTCAGACTTCAACATCCCTTCCTCTTTATAATTACTTTTAATTAGTCCGCTGTTCTTAGTTCTTGCATCACCCTCTGAGATTTCCTTCTTCTTCTGCCTTCAAATTTCCTTTTTCATACTTTTTCCTTTCACTTTTTTTCTTAACAAAAAAAAACTTTAGTCACAAAAACTCTTCAGTCTCTTTTCAAGAGAACATTTCCTGAAATTGACTGGTTCCTTTCCGTCACGCTTTTTCGAGATTCCTTGGCCTCCAAGAAAACACGCGTTTTATAGCCGATATTAATTCCAAAAAAAAAAGGAGGAAACTGTTAACTTGTTTCCTTAAGCTTACTTTTCTACTTTTCCCGTGTCCGGAACCATTCTGTTGGAGGGAGTGTTTCCAAGTTTGTAGTCCCCTCGCTGGTTTATTCCAGAGTTAAAAGCAAGCAAAAGTTTTAATAAGTCCTTTTCATCAGTCCAAAATTTCATCCCCTTTACCCCGTGTCTAATCTACCACTAATTTCTGCCTTTCGTTTCCTTTCCCTGTAGACACCGACCGAAAAATTAAATCCTATTTAAATAAAATCTAACTTTAATATTACTTTATTTGACTATAATATTTTAATGTTAATTTTGTCTTAGTAAAAAAGTTAGTAGTTACATAATTTACACAATAAAATAAATCTGTTTTAACTTTATTCCATATTCTTTTTAATGCAAATTTCTAAAACCTTTTTATAATATTATTTTATTTTGTCGCTAAATAATATTTCTTAAGGTTTAGAGTTTGCTGGAGGACGAGGAAGTAATAAGCATTCATAGAATAAAATATAAACTCTGTAGGAAAGAAAGTACTCGATCTTAATGTTTTTGTAAAGATTTACTAGAAACTTGACTTAAAAATAGAACTTCTTATAAGAATAAATTTATAATATCATTAATTATTCAATTTCAAATACATAATATTTAATTTAAAAGTATTTATAAATCAAATCAAATAAAAGCAGGAGATTCATTACGACGGATTTTTATTTTCCTTTATTTTAATATATCTATCTGTTTAATATACAAATAAATGGTATCTTTTCTTCAATACCCAATAATAATTTTCAATACCTACCAAGATTTTTAGTGTTTAAATGATAAAACTTACCTTAGAGTTTTATAGTTTATATTTAATTGCTTATAATTTATTAATTAAATTTCAATCTTAATACTCAATATCTTTTGTTAAAATAACCGTAGGATTTAATTATGGTTGGTCAAATTTTTATTAAATTTCTGTTCTTTTATTTTCGCGGGTAAAAGCACAGAAGTACGTAATTGAAGTGAACAGGAGAGAGCCAAATGTTGAGCCTTGGTAGATTTCATTAAGTAATACCCTAAGGCGGCTCGATTGCTTGAAGCTTTTACCCCACAGAAATCCCGGCTTTTCTCAACAAAATCCCGAGGAAGGTGTTGTGTGCACTATGTTTTCCATCTGGTTCAACCGCAGATTTATCTGAACTCCCCTTGTCGCATATATATATATATATATTTATATATATATATCNAACGCATAACTGTTATCTGCTAAGCGCGGGTAAAAATATTATAGCATCATAAATGTTTTTCTCGCTTTATGTGCATTTTATATGCGCTAAACGGATGTATATACTGATGGGAATAGCCTTAAAAAATAATAGGAGTAAGTAAACAGGGTAATATATAATGCGAGGTATTTTCAGCTTTGTGATCCTCCTAATTGTGCTCAAACTCCGTTACCCCAACAAATTGCGCCAATATACCTCCTGGCTTTTCCTACCTAGGAGGGAGTTAAAACCTTGCTAAACCTTTCTCTCTGTACTCTCCTACTTTTAGCTAACCTTTGCTAAATAATATACCTGTTCTATTAAACTTTTTTTTTTATAAGAGTTACAATGTTTTTTTTCTTTTCTATGCTATAACTTCCATATTTATTAGTTAGATCTTCTTGAAAATTGAGTTGTTTTTGTTTTTTTTTTTCATAAAATAGAAACAAAAAAACTAAAGTTTTTCCAAAGTCTTTAATCCAGCTTTTTTTCAACCCCTATTTTATTCTTACATAAAAGTTCTATCCTTAAGTCGAGTTTCTCCAAGAATCTTTGCAAGTAATTTTTTACAATAGCATAGCAAACGAGTATTATCTTTACTACAAAGATAATAAATATTTTATTCTATGAACGTTTATTACTTCCTCGTTCTTAAATTAAGCTTGATTATTAAAATATTTTATGAACAATTTTTTTTTCCTAGTTTCAAATTTGTAAAATAGCTGTCTTTAGTGTTGGGTCCTAGATTTGTTGGGTTCTATCTACATAAAATATATATCTGTAACTTCTACCTTCCATGATTCAACTCAATCATCTTGGTTATATTACATTCTGCCACATTTTACATAATGTTCATTTGTACAACAGTGGCCTTGCAGTCATTTGTCTCTGAAGCAAGTACTCTTAGTTATCTGTTTAACTATTTAAATATTTATTGGTCTGTTTTTAAAGTCCTATTAATTTTTAATCTAGTATTTACTTAAATGAATTGTTTCCCCAAAATGTTCATACTTACTTAATGGATTTTCGTCACCTGGTTTTGCCATTATCATTTTGTAGGAGTCTTCTTCTATGCGCTTGTTTAAATCTCTATATAGTTCTTACACACGAAAGAGAACGTTACTTTATTTTTATAACCTGCTCTGCAGCCCGCTTTCTTTGTAAGAGAAGATACTATTGTAAACCTACATGTTCAGTTGATAGTATCACCCAGAGGTGACTCGTGTATATCTCGCTTTTAAGTCTTTATATTCGTAAACTCTCAAATTTCTTATTTTTATTTGAATCCTATACAAAAATAGAACGCATAACTGTTATCTGCTAAGCGCGGGTAAAAATATTATAGCATCATAAATGTTTTTCTCGCTTTATGTGCATTTTATATGCGCTAAAGGGATGTATATACTGATGGGAATAGCCTTAAAAAATAATAGGAGTAAGTAAACAGGGTAATATATAATGCGAGGTATTTTCAGCTTTGTGATATCTGTATTTTATCTTGTCCGTGGAATCTAATAAGGAGGGTGGAATCTGGCTGGAGTGGGAGGTTTATTTGCTTTATATTCTTTCCTTTTACGGTAGATACACCAGATTGGAAAATAGTTTGTAAATTGTTTGTTTAAGAAGACTTATGACGGAGGGAGGAAGGTCTCTGACTTTTATGAGGGTTCGGATATAAATTTCCTCTTGGAACCGGGGAAACATCCTCGAGGAATAACCGATTTTACGCTTAGATCCGGAGCTCGAGAAGAAAGAAAGGAGTAAGGTCGTTTATTGTTTTAGATAAGGTGTTGGAGCGTTAGAGGCTTTCATTTAGTTTGGTCCCTTTAAGCCGGTGGGAAGAAGGGCGTCTGGTCTCTTGATTCAATGCATTTGTCTCTGGCCGGTGGCATCTGCCGGGGATCGACTCCAGGGGTGGCCGTTCCTCCACGGCTTTCTCTATAAAACCGTCGAGTTTTTATCTTTAATTCTCTTGCCTTTGGCCTGCTGCTTTTCATCTGTTGACATGACAGCTAAGGTCCCTCATGCTCGATTGCCCTGTTACCCTGAGCTCCGAGGCAGGAATTTATCCGGTCCATTTAACATTGAAGACTTAAACATGTAATCTTCCCTTTTCCTCTCCCCTTTTCCTTTATAACCAATTTACCGCAAGACTAACACGGAAATTCAAATATAACGCATCTTTGCCGATGCATCTTCAACTACGTACGGTTCCCCTCTCCGTCCTTTTGCTTCGCTTCACATTTTGCGTGTTCGAATTTCATTTAATACATGAAACGCTTAGTCCCCTCCCACTTCCTTTTTAATCCCCACGTGCATATTACCATATATCCGGTGTGAAAGTCATGCCTTCCCCCTCCCCCTCTATTTATTGGTATGTAACGCACTGTAAATTGAATTGAAACTTTACCTCGTCTTTTATTATTACATTATCAACAGGAGACCAATTACTAATATTTAAAAGATATTATATATGTTCATTAAATGTTTTAATATTCTTTTATGACTTCAGTAAACCTAGGGGCCTGCTGAATTTAATTTTAATCCAGAATCATTCCATGGTTTTTCGTTCTACAATAAAATTTTACAATAAAATCTTTATCCAAAATTTTATGTAGGTATTATTTATATTTATAGCTTTAAACTCTGAATCTGTTGGTAAATCTGTTCATTATTGAATTGAAAAAAAACAAAAAATAGTTTTTATCTAATACTTTTTAATAATGACTACTTATCCTCATCAATTCGAGTCTATGAAATACTAAAGTTATTTTATTTGTATGAGAAAATAATACCTGTTAGTAGTCTATTGAGTGTGCACTTTATTTACAGGTTTGTAAATCTCTTAATTTCTTCATTCTCTCCCAATGACGTCCGTTTTTCACATAAGCTACAAAAAGATGTAGCATTACTTCTCTAAATATTATAATTTTTCTTTCTGGGTTAAATATAAAATAGAACAATNTGACACGTTAAGGTTAGGTTTAACACCGGCATAGAAATACATATATGTATAAGCAACATGTATGACTTATACATACAAATAGCCTTTACTTCACTTATCTTACAACTTGTTTAAAGTTATGTTTTTCATATTCACTTTTTTTAAATTTATTTTTACTCTATGTGTGACTGTATATAATCTTTTTATGATGAAATTTCTATAGGACTATATATATATATATATCCAGCTTTCTTGCTCAGTGACAGCCGATATCTCGAAAAGTATTTATAGCTTTGCTTCATTTCCACTTGTAATAATACATTAATCACGTTTTTTATTTTCATTTATTTATTTTTATAAACGTACATAAAGTGCTTTAATACATAAATCCAATTTGGACTTTTCAAAAACAATAGATTATGCATATTTACACCAAATCCCTTTACTGAAGTAAAGCTCTTTTCATTCCTTCGTAATAAATTTCCATTTTCTAGTTTCCTATTCGCAGGTTCATTTGAATATAACCTGTATTTCCCCTTCTATATTTCAATATTTAAAAATCCTATACAGGGAAATTACCTTTTTCTTTCACTGTGATTATATATAATTGATTTTTCTTTTTTTTATGGTTCTAGTTTATTTTTTAAATTAGGAAATGAAGGATCCAATGTAATAAAAGTAAAGCAATGGCTTATAAATGAGTCGCCCTTTTATATTTGTTTTTAGAACTATGTCAGTGTCACGAAAAAATTGTTGCAATAAATAATTTCATTAACATAACTATCACATAACACGGAAGATATGATTATATTATTTTCTTTTTATTTACATCAGTTCAAAATATTGTTTTACATTGTAGCTAAAGGCACAGATTTAGCTCTCAGTTATAATGAATTCTGCAATTTCTGCAATTTTACAAATAATACTAAATTATCTTATTCTTGTATTTCATTTTTATTGAAATAATATCCATGACTGATTCAGAATCAGTCTTAGATCTAGTTTATTTAGAAAAAGAACTTAAATTCAACCCTAATCCATTAAACGTTATGTTTGAAGATAGAATAAACAATAATTTTCTCTTTTATCGAACTTACTATTGGTCGTTTTAGAGGCTTTAGAGTTTGTCACTACGCGACAAAGGTTCTAACACTTAGGAAGTCTTGCCAAGAAGATTCAACTTTACTAAAGTAGTTACGTGGAAAGTTTGTTAGGCACTGACAAACGACTGAGGAAAGCTTAGGGATGGTTTCCCGAAGGGGCCTTGCTTACCCAGAGATATAGCTAAACTTTGAGCTTCTATTTCTATTATATTCTTTTATCCATTTTTGGCAAAATCATATCTTAGATCATATCGGTTTCCAACCAATTTTTTTTGTTCCCGAAGAACTAGAAACAGTCTTATTTCATCTTAGATTTTCGTACAAGTATCCTTTCATATTTTTTTTATGTGTTTAACTTTTATACAAACCTTCATGTTTTATCTTTCGATAACAAATATAACATAAAATTAAATACTTTAATTGTAATATTGAATTAATTTTGATATTTTTTTTTAAAAAAAAGGCATTGCTCTGCTATTTTCGATTAATTTATTACACTTATTATTATAAATCATAAGGTAAAGCTTTACGATAATAATTTATAAAATATTTGCTAAATATTATAATTTATAAAAACACTGTATTAAATTTGAGCTGTTTCAAAATCTCTCTCTCTTATTTTGATTAGGGAAGAATTTATTGTATAGACTTAAAAACCTAGTTTATTTAATTGTTATTAGCTATTCTTCCCAAATATGTTATTTCTCGTGGTTATCAATTTTTAGGTTGCAAATTATTTATGTAGTTTAGGAAACCCAATATTAAATTGTTGAATACTTTAACACAATAAAAATCTTGGAGTCAAATATAATAGCATAGAATGGCAAGAACTAACAAATAAGAGTAACAAAATCAATACTAAATGCTGTGGCCGCTACTGTAATATAACTAAATTAATCATATATATCAATTATACATTAATCTTACCTTTTTTTCTTGCATCTAAAGTTCCATTACCCCTACTTGCTTATACTGAATTAAACTTATACTGAAATTAGCTATGTGAAGCTAAAGGTTAAAGCCAAGATTTCATTATTAATTGAGGTTCAGAATTATTTATTATTTTTATTTAGTAGTATAATATTTANATAATCTTGTTTATTAATTATGCCAGTATAAACTCAAAGAGTTCGATTTATTTATTTTACTGAATTTTATAAATTTAATCATGTTTTAAATGAATAATTAAATAAAACTATATTATTAAAAAGTATTGTAACTAATATGTTCATGTGATGAAGTTAATTATTCCATTTAATTATTTTATTCTGTTGTTTTATCAAGTTATTTTTAACATATTCGATCAGTTTAGATTGACAATTTTGTATTTATTTTTTAAAAAGGTTTTTCCTTAATTATTCAATATTAATTTATTTTTATTATTCCACGTATTAATATTAACGAAATTAAATAATTATCTCTATTTTGAATGAATATTTAACTTTTAAATACTTTCGAATTACTAAATACCATAATAAATCTTGTTTGTTCTTATCCCAAATGTTAAATAGTTCTTTAAAATAGTTATTTACGTAACTAGGCAGTGAAATGGAATTTTACTGAAGGGCAATTAAAGTATCCTCCGAGCTGGACGCGAGGACAGCCTATAAAATCTACTGAGGCAATGAATACATATTAATTATTAGAGGCATAAATTGTCTTCGCTGCTTTGTTACATATACAATGTTTTATCTACGGGCGGCAGAAAAATAGAACTGCTAAAATACCATCTTTATCAATATAACATAGTTAATAATTATGTTATAATTATAAGATAATAAAATGTTAATTGCTTGATAACTAACATTAACTGTTTTTTAATAAACATCAAATAAGAAGCACTGGAATAATGACTGCTAAGCCGATGGGAGGATCCATCCTAATGTATTTTGGAAAGGGCTCCTAGGTTAGCCGCAGCAAGGTTTTTCACCCAGTTTTCTCCCCTGAAGGTTATGATATGGCTTTCTGGGAAAGGGGAAATAGACATTTCTATGGTAAATGACACGTTAAGGTTATGTTTAACACCGGCATAGAAATACATATATGTATAAGCAACATGTATGACTTATACATACAAATAGCCTTTACTTCACTTATCTTACAACTTGTTTAAAGTTATGTTTTTCATATTCACTTTTTTTTAAATTTATTTTTACTCTATGTGTGACTGTATATATTCTTTTTATTATGAAATTTCTATAGGACTTTTTATACTTGGTTAAAAGCAGTAATTTGTTATTAATATTCAAGCAGTTAATAGTATTGATTGGGAGTTTATGATATTTATTCATATTGTAGTTCAAGTTAAGGTAGTAAATAACTGACACTATTACTAGTTCAATTAATCAGTATAGTGCCATAAATTCATAAACCTTAAACAAAATATAATACAACCTGGTTTCGACTGCAAACTCAAACTCATTGTACTGGTTTTGACTGCAAACTCAAACTCATTGTACCGGTTTTGACTGCAAACTCAAACTCATTGTACCGGTGTCAACTACAAACTTAAACTTATTGTACCGGTTTTGACTGCAAACTCATTGTACCAGTTTTGACTGCAAACTCAAACTCATTGTACCGGTTTCAACTGCATTTTGTTATTGACAGAATAATCCAAACCGGTCTATATTTTATTATTTCATATAGGGTTTATGGCAATATTAATCAAACTTGTAATAATGTTTGGCTTTTGGTACCTTCACTTATTCACCTTAATTATAATATATTCGGTTTAATACTCAGCAGCTTGTAGGCCTCTTTTCCCCTTCACCTTTTTTTTATGACTTCTTGTCCCCCAACAATTACTGGAGGAATACAGTTATGAGTAAGAAAATCATATAGTCCTTCCAGTTAATTTAGAGGTGACACTGCTCATCATTTAAATTATTTTTATTTCGTAATTAAAAAACCTCAAGATTTGAATTTACTCTTTAATAACCACAGAAGTGTAATATTTGGATAAAGAACTTCTACAAATATGGATACGTTGTGGCCAATTGTCACAGTCTTAGTTGTTTCATGTTTCTCCGATGAAAAGGGGGTTACGACTCTATAAATAAAAGTGCTATGCCATAACCTTAATATTATCAATTAGGACATATTGGAAAACTAGGAAATTAAACAAGCCATTATTGGTGAAACAACAACGATACTGAGTTTGTTTAATCCTGATAACCACAACAATGTTTAATATCACTAAACTTTACGTCACACACAGTTTCGCTTTCCCCACAAACTTTACTTCAATTGGAAGAACGAAATTAAGTTATGGAATTTTCACGTCACAACATTGTCAAACTTGATTAATGTGGCATTTATTGTTAAATAACGTCGCGATTCAGTGTTATCGTTAATTAGGGTTTGCATTTTAATATTTGAACTTAATATTATGACTCGTGTTTCTTAGTTAATCAATAAGTGTTGTTATCAATTATAAAGTACGTTTACAAATTTTAAATATTAACAATTGACAAAATGTCTCGGTGCTTTAAGTAAATTACTTTGTGAAAATTTAATAATATGCTCTTAGCAATTGACTCAAACGCCCAGGCTGCCATGTCAATTAATATTTAGTTCTTTAGGCAATTTAAAGAACCCATTTCTTAACACACACACAAAAAAAAGTTGATAAATAAATATATCGACATTTTTGGTGAAATAACTACGACAGTGGGTTTTAATCCTGATAACCACAATAATGTTTAATATCACTAAACTTTACTAAAATTTTGGTAATTTTTATCGTATTTTATAAATATAATATTTATTTGAGGTTGTCATTCGTCCATATAGCTACGACATTGTGATAAACAAACTATTGAAAAAGAAAATTATTAATTAATAATCAAAATCAAAATACATGGGTTACATTCTATCTCATATGATTGAAAAGCATTCTAAATGTAGAAACTCTGTGAGCTAATGAAACAATAATCTGAACATTATCACACTTAATGTTTTACCTTTCAATTAATATTTGAGCTTTTTACACGTCAAAACATATACGTACTCGTATTATAAGCTGTAAAGAGAATCTTATTTGACCATAGTCATCATAATATAATATATGATATTAAGACGTGTATACTTTTTTTTAATTCTGAATGTAATTTTAGAAAAAAATTGTGTTTAATTCAATTAGGGTAAGGTTGCATACATTTCTCATTTTACTCTCAACATTTTTTATAACTAACCGTAATACTTAAAAGGTTTTGACCTTTCCAATTTTTATATTAGGAACAATATAAATGTTTATTAGTGTTTTTTATACTTGGTTTTGCATTAGGCCCCTGATGCATTTTGTTCTGCGTTTAAGTTGTTAAGTAATCAATAATGCGAGGCCAAAACTAGTTTCTTATTTTATTTTGATGATTATTTCGTATTTTGTTGACCGAATATTATCCATCCTGATGCAGAGGTTATTTATCATTAAAGTAACCGTATCCTCAAACTCCCTTTACATCAGTGGCATCGAATCGTTGTTAACCACCGAAACAGTTTTTATAACGAGTAAATAATAGCGAAATTTCCAGATTTCGTGTTCACTGAAAAAAGCCCTTTGGACTAGAGTTTTTTTGTTCAGAAAATCTACCAAGGCCGATCGTTTCTTTCTTTTTTTGCTAAGTATCTTATTACATGACCAGTGGGGCTGCGAGGGAGGGAATTGCGGACTAGAGATAAGGGAAATGATAAGGATCGAATGTTTTACTCTCCTTTTTTTCTTTTTAGAGTAGGTAGCCGATAAGCGATGCTTAATGAGGGTCTGCTAAGCCGATGGGAGGATCCATCCTAATGTATTTTGGAAAGGGCTCCTAGGTTAGCCGCAGCAAGGTTTTTCCTGTGTCGCCGGTGTAGTATCGTGGCCTCGGGTACCGATCTCTCTTCTCTCCGGCGCTGGAACCTCTGTTACTAAATCGATTCCAATTAGGCCTGTGTAAACTGTGCCAGGAGTTTACCCAATAATTCCTAATATTGATTATGGGTGCCTCTATGGTCTTTTCAAGAGCGGCTCTTTTGCCTACCCTTCTGTTCCGACCGATCAAACACTCTTACTGTCTTCAAGACACTCCTCTTTCTTTTATATAACATCTTGTAAAATCTTACATTAACAATTTTTTTTTCTTCCTCTTCCTTGTAAAATCGAACTAAGGCTTTAGCTTATCATACTCCTTCTCTCTTCTCCACTTCCGTTCTATCCTTTCACCCCTCTTTTTATACCAACTTAAAATGTGTTACACTAACTCAAGCATAAACGTTGTTTTTTTTTTTGTTTTTTTTTAAAGAAAAGGTAATATGAAAATGTAATTTTTATTTACCCAGTAAAATTGGTTTAATTATTATCAACAAATATTAATAATCACATCAATTATATTCCTCTGTAAAGCCATAAAAAATGTGATATGAGAAAATTAAATGACCATTAGATATGGAGCTAATTTGGTAATTAATCTTCAAGAAGTTAACTATAATTACGCTTGTTTAGTAATCAGGTTATACGGGATAGTATGGTAAGTGGTAAGGCATATTGCTACAGCTTAAGCGAAAATATCATAGGAAGAAAGCTATACGGCATTTAACACCTTGTCCCTTCGCAGTGGTTTAAATTTTTCAATATTAAATAACATTTTTAGGCAATTTAAATTAATAATCAATTATTTATAAAATGAATAATTTTCTATTTTTGGGTAGGTATATTTAATTTTTTCATTTTGTGGATACTTTAACATTATATATTGAATTACTTTCATATCTCTTGTCAATGTATCAAATATTAGTACAAAAATAAGTCTAATTGGCTTAGGTTATCTGTCCAAAGGGTAATCTAATTACGATTATTGCATCCAGTTAATTTAATCGCTGTCAGTCGCACTCAAGCAATATTCTAATAACATGAATCGATCTGCATGATCACTGCAATCCACGTAGTTTAAGCCTTCGTAAGTGGGCAATCTTCTTTTTAAATTAAAAAAATAATCTTGTCTATTAATTATGCCAGTATAAACTCAAAGAGTTCGATTTATTTATTTTACTGAATTTTATAAATTTAATCATGTTTTAAATGAATAATTAAATAAAACTATATTATTAAAAAGTATTGTAACTAATATGTTCATGTGATGAAGTTATTTATTCCATTTAATTATTTTATTCTGTTGTTTTATCAAGTTATTTTTAACATATTCGATCAGTTTAGATTGACAATTTTGTATTTATTTTTTAAAAAGGTTTTTCCTTAATTATTCAATATTAATTTATTTTTATTATTCCACGTATTAATATTAACGAAATTAAATAATTATCTCTATTTTGAATGAATATTTAACTTTTAAATACTTTCGAATTACTAAATACCATAATAAATCTTGTTTGTTCTTATCCCAAATGTTAAATAGTTCTTTAAAATAGTTATTTACGTAACTAGGCAGTGAAATGGAATTTTACTGAAGGGCAATTAAAGTATCCTCCGAGCTGGACGCGAGGACAGCCTATAAAATCTACTGAGGCAATGAATACATATTAATTATTAGAGGCATAAATTGTCTTCGCTGCTTTGTTACATATACAATGTTTTATCTACGGGCGGCAGAAAAATAGAACTGCTAAAATACCATCTTTATCAATATAACATAGTTAATAATTATGTTATAATTATAAGATAATAAAATGTTAATTGCTTGATAACTAACATTAACTGTTTTTTAATAAACATCAAATAAGAAGCACTGGAATAATGAATATCAAACTAAATCTATAATAATTAATATAAAAACTCCATTTTTGAAAACTGGTCTTATGCTCATTTTTTTTTTTTTTTTTTTTTTTTTTTTTTTTTTTTTTTTTTTTTTTTTTTTTTTTTTTTTTT
>KZ651098.1:294870-309860 GCA_001010745.2 Gerris buenoi | reverse complement strand
GGCACAAAATACAATGAATGAATTAATGTCATCTTTATCAAAAGAGAAATACAAACTTACATGCAGAAAATGTTTTTTTTTTTTTTTTTTTCTGTATTTCTTCACGTTAGTTGCTTCTATGTGCCAAATTTTGAGAATATTGAATGACGGGAAGTGGTTCAAAATTGGGGTAATAGGTGTGCGATGAAACTTAAAAAGCAAAGAAAGATGACGCCATTTTGTTTTTTTATTTTTATTATTTTGGTTTCTGTATTCTTCACTTAGATGTTTTTATGTGCAAAATTTGGAGAAGATTGAATGACTTTACAAGCAAAGCAAAACTTTAACTTACAAAGCAAAGTAATATAAGACCAGTAAAAAGATTTTAAACAAAGCATATTCATAACAAACAAAACTTCTGAATGAATAATGCACAAAACAATATACACTATTTATTTCATTTTTAACTAACATGATAAAACTTAAAGATACTAAAACTTTATACTAAACTTGATGATATCTTGCAAATATTTTAATAAATTAAGAAAATAAATAATTAGGAGAAATCATGAAAAGGTCTAATCTAGAATAACTTTAATAATAATATGCATGTTCAATGTCCAACCATCCAAATTTCATAAAAATAGGAAGAGTACTTTTGAAAATATAGGTGCAAATAAAATGCGCATGTGGAAGAGATATACAAATGAGCGCAGAAGATTGAAACTTTTTAAGGAACAACAATGGGCTAATTTATCGGACGTGTAGTTGTTCTTATTATGGTGGTTCGCAAAAATTGAGCGGCAGACTGGCATACTGACAGACAGTCACGGAACCAAAAATGTTCCCTGATGTCTATAACGGATTTCTGTCTTGGAATTTTTAAATCGGAGTCATAAAATAATTTCGTTCTTCAAAACGATCACATAGCTTCCGTTACCTCCGGTAAGCTCGGAAGCAAAATATTATTATATATAACAAGGAAAGAATGAGCTAAAAGTACAAATTCTTGTTATCCCCTTCATTTTTAGGTACAACTTATTTATTTTTAATGTTATGGTATCTGATTTTGTTGGCAAATATCTTGTAAGTTTTTCCTCCCAGCAAACCCATCTGCTGTTCAGTCCCTACCCACTTTTCTAAATGCCTTTAAAAAATAGCTCTTTAATATCTTCCAGGCCGCATAGTAAAAATTTCTCCTCAACTTTGTAGTTTTTCTTTTCCTATTTTTCCCCTTAGAATAATACTTTCTTGCGGGTCTGGGAAAAAGCGAGTGTCGGTGGGTTGGAAAAATGTTTAAAAAAGTTATTTTAATGCATTCAACAACTTAGCGCTTTATCTCTGGAAAGGTTCTTTTTCTCTTCTTCTCGGAAAGTTTTGTGTAGGTATCGATAAGGCGGAATTACTTTGTCTGTGTCCTCACGTTATTTTTTCGAGAGAAAAAGTTAAAGAAAAATTCCAGTTGTTTTAAAGTAAAAGAGAATAATGATAATTTTTTTTCTCTTGATAAAAGCCTAAAAGTTATTTTACGAGGATGTGAAAATTTGAACAGATAGAGTGCAAACGTTACGGTTGAGTAAATGCTTTTCTCCAACAGTTAGATTCACGCCGGGTCTAAAACGGAAGTTTCTTAGGTATTGGTTACATTTAATTTAGGGTTCTGTGAAGCAGGAGAAGGTGAAGCTGTAAAGTTGTTGCTGCTCGATGCCTCGACGAGCGAGTTGGTAATTCTAGAGCTTTCACCCCCCCTAAGTTTCCGAAGAGCTTTGTAACTGAGGTCGAGAAAGCGACTTATTAATACTGAAGCGTACAATGTTGGCTAGGTTATGAACTATCCGGCTTTACGCCGAATGGAACCCAAATTGAAACTAGATGCTTTCTAATGTCGGAGTATGCGGCTCGGAGGACAAAAGCAAGTTAAGGATGAGGGTTTCGGGCAGGGGTCCTAGTTAGGTCCTGGGAAACTCTGAATTATCGTCCCTTTACTCTACTAGCTCTCGGTATAACTGTGGACTTTAGCTCTGCTCTGGATCTAGACGTACAGAATAGTAGTTGTGTTGAGAGTTCTGCTGTCTTCACTCTACACGTATAAACTCCCATTCATTTGCAATTCATAGCCTCATAACCTACCCGAATTTTATCGCCTTATCCTTTCCAGCATAATTTTCTTTTCCACCGTTTCTTTGACATGCCTGAATAATTTAAAGAGAAAAACCATTTTGTGAAAAATTTTCACCACCGCTGTTCCTCTTAATTATATAACTGCGTAATTAAGTAATTAATTACTACAAGAAGAACTTTACTTGTAATTTAATCACATGTTAATTTTAGGATGTATGTAGTTGTTAAACGCTACAATGTTTTACCTAGTACAACGTAATTAATTAATTTCAACACGATTCGGCTGAAAAGCTTCTATAAATAAATCAAATCAGATAATATTTCCTACTTAGTAGGTACAATTTTAAATTTCGTTGAATTCTCTCGTTGTGTTGACTTTTATTTATACATACTATGGATATAACTTGATGCGTAGGCTTCCGTGGACTTGTAATAAACAGCTTGGTTTTCCGGTGATATCCGCATCACCAAGGGGATGAAGTCCGACGTTTCGCTTCCACTAATGGAAGCATCTACAGGGGTGAGGTGTATTGTGATGTTTGCATAAAGGAACAACAAGATATACTGACGACTGGAGTGGAGGATGGCTTTTTAGGGTTTTGTAGATACTTCTCAAAACCCTTATGCCGAGGGTGATGTGTCCGTCCGTCCGTCGCTCTTTGGTTCATAGGGCCCGAACCGTTCAAGCGAAAGAGCTGAACTTTAGAACACTGGTGCAACTTTTTGAACCAACCACAGGAAAAATATACAGAAGTCCATAATTAGATTTGCGCATGCGCAATTCAAAAAAATGTGGTAAACTCAAAAATTTACATTTTTTTAAATTTTTGAGTGGGGTATCAAATGAAAGCTGCTGAAGAGTAGAACACAAATATATATATGCTTTTTTAAATTTTGCATTCCTTATAGGGGGAAAAAATCAAAATATACCCAAAAAAAATTCCCCCCCCCCAAACTTTATATAATGGCTGGACCTAAAATTTTGAAATAATTCATAGTTATACCTTATGGTGGGGCGATGAAAATTTCCTGAAAAATGTAATTTATCTTGTCGTTAATACCGATAAAAAACATTGTGACCCCCCGGGGGATCGAACCCGGAACCCTTTGGATCGAAGACAAAAAAATCATAATTACATAACGGGTGTGCTAATTCATCTACAAAACCCTAAAAAGTACTTGGGGCAAGTACTTCCCTGTTATTTTTTATAATTGCTATCTGGAACCTAGATTCCCCAGGGGTTCCTTGAGTCAGGTTTATCTTATGTCGGGATGACGCAATCGGGCAGGTGTTGCCTTTGATAAAAGCATGCCGTCTCACTGGCTAATGTACACAAGTTCTGCAACATGCCAGCTACTAGCGTGCTAGTTACTCGGCCACTAACACGCTTTCTTTACTTGCTTGTGGATTTCCGCCTTTTTTTTTTTAATTTGAGGACCCCTGAAAAAGATTTAAGTTTAAATTGAAGGTTTAAACATATTGTAAAGGCCGGGCCACACCTGTCCACACCGTGTCCGCACCGTGCCCGCGCCGTGTGACGGCCGTGTGTTGGACAACACTCGGTAAGGAATTAAACCTAAGGAAATGTTATGCATGGTCCACACCTCTCCGCACCGACATTTTATTTGTTTTGTTTACTTTTTGACATTTCCTTAGTTGTCCAACACACGGCCGTCATACGGTGCCGGCACGGTGCGGACAGGTGTGGCCCGGCCTTAAGGTGTTCATTGTTTTTAATATTTATATATTTTTTAAATGTGCCAACTTTACTATAAATAAAATGATATTTTCTTAAAAATATATTTTGTTGAGTAAACGTATACATAAGAAACGTCTTAAGTTTTCCTTTCTCGAATCTATTGTATTTACATAAAGATTTTGGTCGTAGGACACGTAACGAGAAATATCCTTCTTAGTCTACTTTGGGAAAAGAGGGGAGTATTTAAATATCTGTTTAGGGTTATTTGTTTTTTGAGTTAGCCGGAAGGTTAAGGGACAGTTTGTTTGTATTCATCCTCGGTTTTTTGCTCCGACTCGTAATCCCACTGCAGCCCTTTTTTTTTATTTTATATTATTTATTCCGTTCATTTTATTCATTCCGCTCACTCTGCCAAGAGGGTTTCTTTTAACGTTTCACTCATTCAAACCGCTATTGCCGACGTTGCAAATATTTCTCCTTCGCCCTTTTACCGTAAGGTTTTACTAAAAAATAAAAAATTAGAAATGAATACACTGTTTTTTTCAAGTCTGCGTTCTTGTCTACTTCAATTTAAGTTTAAATCCTGGGGATTTTCCTTTCTCTCTGAAAAACCATACGTTGCCTGCAATTTATTATTTCCAACCAATATGCTTATAGACTTCAAATGAGAAGCTTCTTTCCACCTGCGGGCTGGTAGAACGGCTGAATAATAAATAGCTAGAGATTTTTCTTCCAACTCCATCATGGAATTCTCTTTGAAATAAATTCGTTCTTTTTTTTCGTCGATGTGTCAGATCCAGACATTTAACCCTAGAACTTAATTTTGAGGTAAACAGAACGTGACAAAATATTTATCCGGTTGGCAAAGGTACGAAATATGTCCCTAGTTTATTGAAGGTAGTTTGATATTATGATTTACGTGATAATAATATTCATAACATGCTTACATTCTCTTCAATCTTTTCAAAGTACTAAAGGTACGAGTATTTATTTTTATAAAAATAAAATAAAACCAAAATAATTCAGTTTCAGAAAATATTCCCTATTAACAGTTACTTACATTTATTTCTAAAATTATCTATGCTTTGTTTCATAAAAATATATTTCATACTTTTTTTAAATTACCCATTGCATTTTGGGTACGTCTTAAAATAGAAAAAAAAGAATATATATTTTAAATATATTAACAATAACTCATTGTTGAATGAAATAGTATAGATTTTTTTTTTTTTAAATTAAAAAAAAAANCTAAATAATGCAAATTTACGGGGAGCCTAATGCACTCAGAAAAATTATGAGTCTAAGGGAAACATTGGAAAAATTGTGTTCTGTCTTTCTTAATAGAATAATAAAATACAAAGCATTATATTTAATGGCCTACATGATAATGTAATATGTTAGCAGTAGGATTCAGCCACTGATTTGTAGCATGATCCCCGCGCGAAGTTCGAGGTTAATAATATTTATATACTCGTATATATTATTTTAGTTAGTGTTTCCATCCCTTTTCCAAATGTTTTACAATTTATTGTGCATTGATCTAATTATATATATCTTTAAAAAAAAATATCTCTTTAAAGAAAATATTATAAATTCGTATTATAATATGTAGGTGTTATAATGAACTGTATACCAGATTCAATTTCTTTACAATTTAAAAGGAAAGGAAGTTACAGAAATTACTGCTATAGAAAAGCCAAAATTGAAGGGGAATCCAAAGATTATATATCTATATATATTTATTTATTTTTGCTAAGCTTTTTCTTTTGATATCTCAAAAGATATATTATGTGGGAACGCTTTGCCACAAGTCTCTGTGTTCAAGCTCACTTAGTAACTCTTGGTGAAAGAAGAAAGAAGTAAAAAAAAAAATATGTTCTGTTTGGATTTTTTTTTTCTTCCTGATTTTTTTTTTACTTTTTCTTTCTCCATTTTTTTATGTTCTTATTTTCAAAAGATATAAAAAAATATAATGATGAGGAAGGAGAGATAGTATAAGAAAATAAATTCGTAAGAAGGATGTACAAACGTTTGATATATATTTTTTCCAAATGGATTAAAGATGCCTACCAAATATAAATAAAGATAAATACTATTGACAGTTTGTGTTACATTATATTTATATGCATATTGATATTGATATATTTATCTCTAAAATAATTAATGTACGGTTGATGCTACAGCGGAGGCAGATTAAGTTTGGCCGCGCCTAAGTTCCCCTTACCTACCAATATCTGGACATTGGACATCCCTAGTATCAAATGTCTATATCTATTCCACGCCTTACAATTCCATCCTGGAAGTAATCATCTCTGGACTTATATCACGACTGTCACCGGTCACCGAATTTTAACACTTCCACTTGAATTTTTATTTATATATTACTAAATATTTTTTTCTTAAAATTATATTAAACGTAATTTAATCTAATTCACCTTTTTTCAGATTTGTCTGATTCATGCCTTCGCACACCACTACAATTGGTAAGTTGTCTGTATTAATTATTTTCTAATTAATATAATTAATTCATTTAATAAATTATTCATTTTAATACGGAGGTCATTATATTCATAATCATTTAAGTCAATATATATTAATGTTATAATTATCTTGAGATTATGTAGATTTAGGAGAGAGAATATGTAGATTCATATTGAGAATTAAGATTATTCCATGCCTTTAGACCAATTAATTATTCTCTAACAATTTGACGGCAAACTATATTAGTTATCCTTTACTCTATCCCTTTACCTAATATCCCTTTGTATGATAGCAATTATTAATGCCAAGAAGTTAGCTCTTTTAGTTATCAAAGAAGTCAATTAATAGTATTCGCTTAAGTGGGTTTAAAATGAAAATATAGAAAAGAGCATCGAATACAAGGACTCGAATAAATTTAATTTGTAAACTGATTGTTAAATTGGAAGCTATGTGAATTCAAATTAGTTCTCTAATATTATATTTCTGTTTAAATTCTTATATTATATACATATAAATATCTTCTCTTATTGATATTTTCATCTTTTTACCAATCTACATTATATCTTCTTCTCTTCTTGATATTTTTATCTTCTTTATCGTCTTCGAACGGTCAATGTTGAATTTGAAAAAAAATTGGGTTGTCGATTTTATATTAAACTAAACGTATTCATTAAATTGAATTATATTTATTGTCACTATTTAAGATTTTATTTCGGCAGTTTTTAGCTATTCTCTTTGTATCACTAGCCCGATACAATATAGTTTTTTAAACATTTATTATATTAAAAAAAATATTTAACAAAAAAAATAAAAATACTTTAACAAAAAATTTAAAGGTAAAAATGTAATAGGAACAATCTAAAACATTCAAGAAAATAAGTAAAAATTGGATATTATAAATAGGTGGGCTAAATAATGCAAATTTACGGGGAGCCTAATGCACTCAGAAAAATTATGAGTCTAAGGGAAACATTGGAAAAATTGTGTTCTGTCTTTCTTAATAGAATAATAAAATACAAAGCATTATATTTAATGGCCTACATGATAATGTAATATGTTAGCAGTAGGATTCAGCCACTGATTTGTAGCATGATCCCCGCGCGAAGTTCGAGGTTAATAATATTTATATACTCGTATATATTATTTTAGTTAGTGTTTCCATCCCTTTTCTAAATGTTTTACAATTTATTGTGCATTGATCTAATTATATATATCTTTAAAAAAAAATATCTCTTTAAAGAAAATATTATAAATTCGTATTATAATATGTAGGTGTTATAATGAACTGTATACCAGATTCAATTTCTTTACAATTTAAAAGGAAAGGAAGTTACAGAAATTACTGCTATAGAAAAGCCAAAATTGAAGGGGAATCCAAAGATTATATATCTATATATATTTATTTATTTTTGCTAAGCTTTTTCTTTTGATATCTCAAAAGATATATTATGTGGGAACGCTTTGCCACAAGTCTCTGTGTTCAAGCTCACTTAGTAACTCTTGGTGAAAGAAGAAAGAAGTAAAAAAAAATATGTTCTGTTAGGATTTTTTTTTCTTCCTGATTTTTTTTTACTTTTTCTTTCTCCATTTTTTTATGTTCTTATTTTCAAAAGATATAAAAAAATATAATGATGAGGAAGGAGAGATAGTATAAGAAAATAAATTCGTAAGAAGGATGTACAAACGTTTGTATCAATTATATAACAAATTATTTCAGTATTTATTTATTAAAGGAAAAAAAAAAATAAATGNGGGCCAAATAGGTGTATATTTTTAAACTTTTTTTTAAGTTAAGGTACTTTATTTTTTTTTTTTAGATCAATAATAATTTATTGCAATTCGTATATGTATTTCGCATTTTTAATTTAATTTAACATTGGATACCAAATCTTCTTGAGCTATATATTTTTTTTATCTCTACTAATTTTATGAAATGGGGATCTGGATTTAAGTACATTCTATTCCAGTTTTGTGTATAACATAATTATTTTATAATTTATAACTATAAATACTGGTGATTTGCTTTGGTTGCAAGAAGGGTGTGGTTGGAGCTGGTTTATGTCGTTTAATGTGCTAATAATGACTCCTAGTAGGCCAGTTTAATTAGATAGTTTATGATGAATGGTGAATCATTTGTAGATAGCGGTAGGAAGGAGAAGGTCTCCAGTCCTTGCCTTGAATGGATGTGTTTAAGATAGGGCATGGGCCCCTCGCTGTATTTAGGACTGAAAGGCTCTTCGCTCTATGGAATTAATGAGGTGATCAGTGTTTATAGCTATAACGGTAATTTCCCTAGGACACCCAGCCGCTCCCCCTACGCCCAGCTTCCTATAGTTAACATTGCCATAAACAGCTCGGTCCTAGAGAACTATAGGGACTAAAAGGAACTTGAATCTATTTCTTGTTCCTTTTCCACTGAAGTCGTTTTGTTTTAATGTTTTAGAAGTCAATAGACTATAGACTATCAGTACTGCTTTAATCTAAAAGTCGAGTGTTAGTTTTTAATATTTTGGCCAACAATTTTGATGCTAATAGAACCCTTTTCAAATCGATTGCTATTGTTTGATTCATACTTCGATAATAACTCTCTTTTCCCCATTGCGTCTGCTTAATTTTAAATAAATAAATTCTTGCGGTTAAAAGAAGAATGCATATTCTCGCTTTAACTTTCAATTTAGATAGACACTAATGAATGTGGGCTAGTAATACCACAATCAAAATCAACTCCATCTTTTTATTGGAACTCTGCTGCTCGAAATTCTCATGATATAAATTGCACTTTGCTCTAGAGCCGTGTATGTGAATGTGAACTACATGGAAAACCTAACGTTAATACATTGCTGCTTGTCAATAACCTAGTAACATGTCCGAGTTACAAATTTACCTCTGCATGTTCACTACCGATGTCCAGTTTAGTAGTTCCCTTTTGGAAATAATTTAGAGCGAGTTTAACAACCCTCCCTTTGCCTATTCCTGTGTACTTACCTTACCACTTTTGAGCGTCAGGTATAGACAATGATTTCATCTCTGTTTTTAACTGTAAATTTTCCAATTCGTCAAGCACAACTGTGAACTGACTACGTTACTAGTCAAATATAAAGCACTCAGTTTAACACCGATTCCAAGCACGTGCTTATGACATTTCATTGTCCCTTAGATGCAATAAAATGAAATCTCGACAAAAAACACAACAGAGGTATATTTTATAAAAACTGGTGAATAGTATTAGTCATTCTAAATACAAGTTAAATGTTTAGGTCCAAGAATAAATCGTTTTATCACATTTTTTTTTCTTTGGCTTAGATTTTAGTTTTTTATTTTTTTTTTCTGGCCGTCTTGATAACTCTTTGTAATGTACCGGTTTATTGTTTTTATGAATCGCCCACATTATCTCTATTTAAAACCAAATAGATCAGCACTTCTAGGTTACTTTCATCACACTAGGTTCTCAGTTCTTTTATCATGACTTACGTCTTTGAGTCTGTTATAAAAACGCCGCGCGTACAATGGTTCGATAGTGTTGCATCAGCCCTGCTAGATGTTAGTTGAGGTGACCCTTAATTTATTTGTATTTTTTTAAATTGTTGGTTCAAAGAGTCTTGAATGAGTACACCAAAATTTTATCGACATTACAGTACTGAATTATGATATGCCTTGTCTCCAACACATTTTGAAAAAAAGCATAGTGAAAAGCATTAGTTTTATTTTTTCTGAAAAAATCGAATTAATAGAAAAAAATTCAATGGCACTGTCAATGATGTCATAATGTTTGGAATATAAACAGAGAGTAATTTGATAGCAAATTTTATTTTAACAATATTAAAATGAAATTTGTTCATTTGTAGATTCGTAAAACTAAAATTAGATCTACGAAACAATATTTACGGTAATATTTATGGTACCGGGTTATTAGTGTCTTTAATAGTTGGAAGACAACATACAGAAAATGTTCCCCTTGATAATATGTATTAATAAAGAAGAGGCTAATGTAAATCCTTGCCACTTTTTCTAAGCCCAAAGCCATTTTTATACTATGAGTGTGTATTTCTTTCTTTACATTAGCATAGCCACCAAAATTGATTTCTACCCTAGTCACTGAATGGTGTACGCCTACAGCAGGATAAGATTTTTTCTTGGTCGTTTGATTCCTTTTTTTCCTATGTGCCACGTCTGTAAAAATGTATTGTGTCGTGAGATTGTTTCGTTTTTTTCTTTGTGCCCTTATCATTGTTTCCAAGTCAATTTCCTTATCTTATTATTTCTTTGTCTTTTGTATTTAATCTCTATTACCCCTTTACAGTGTATATTAGAGAGCCTTTCTGTCGTATTATTTCTATAGTATGTACATCATTATATATGACTGCCTTGCCTCCCACATTCACTACGATAATAGATAAGGATTTACATCGGCCTTGCAATATTCTCCGATTCCCGTTCTGTTCGTCGGCTTTTGCTTTGTTGGCTGTTGTCTGTCGACTATGCTTCCTTTAACTCGGCCGGAATATCTGGGTGCTACTCCTATGTTTCGTCGCCAAGTGAAATGGTAATTTGATCCTAACAAGACCTTTGCCATGTCTCCCACCTTTCCGTCATTACGATCCTTTGTTTCCCAGCATTGCCTTCACACCTCCCGTTCCTCTCCCGCACCCGACGGGTCGATAGGCCAAGCACTGCCTCGACCCTCTACCTCCCTCCTCTAAATCCTTTTCACCCCGATACAATAACCCTTAATTATATTACCTTTCAACTCTTTAAGCAATTTCCTGTTAAATACGTCTGCGTTCGTAAAACCTTTCTTGTGTCCTCAGTAGATGCTGACGTCTATCGAAGAGGGGAGACAAACTTTTAAAGCCCTAAATCTCTCTTAATTATTATTTCTCTCTGAGGAGGACTGTATAATTTGTCTTGCCAAGTACCGAGTCAGCTTCTAGTTATGATAATATTCTTTAAGCTGTTTTTGAAATTATTTACAAGGGTTATCTTACTGCCACCTTGGCAAGGATGGATCTGTTTCTTCAAGTTATAATGCGATTTGGATTTAATTAATATAAAAGCAATGGCTTGGTTAATGTTCTTGTTGACTAAACTATAAAAATATGTTTAATTTATCACTTTTTAAAACTCAAAATTTCTTATATCAGTTGAGTTGCTCTCTAATAATGTATTATTACCCAATAAATAAGAGATTAAAATGAAAGAAATGACCGCTTATAAGGTTTAGTTAATTGCATTATCATAAGAAATACCGCCCTTAAGGGAAATAATATTTTATATTATATTATTTATATTATTTATTATTTATTATTATTAATTATTTTATATTATATATTATTGAAATAGCGTCTTGTATTATTGTAGACTTGATTTTTTCTTAATGTTAATTTTTTTTGTGTAAAAAATTCAAAGTAAATCGGACAAGTAGATTCAAGTATGTACTTCTGGATTGCTCATTAGCTTGTCCCCCTTAAGTGACGTCACTATTTGTGTCACACCTTCTGTTTCCAGTCTCTTGTGTGTTGGTTCAGCATCTGGACCGGATTATGTATAGTTGTCTACTGACAGGAGAGCTTCAAGTCACATTTCTTCTCGACTTTCTCACGCCTTAACCTTCACCCCCGCCGAGTATTAGTGACAGACTTGAAACAAACCTCTTTTTGAACAAAAAAAAAAAAAATGTATCATCTTCTTGTCTTCATATCTCATAGAAGGAAAAAAAAACACCGTACAAAAAAATGTAAAGATCATTAATAGACAAGAGAATAACTTCTCTGTTTACTTTTCTAAATGTTGAATAAACATATAAATATAAGTACACATATGTTAGATTTTATATATGTGTTTTTTTTTCTTGAACTAGCACTGGTGCTATAGTTGTATTAATCCCTTTTATAAACATAACACGTGTAAGTATTAAAATTATTCCGACCCCCTGCACTTTGATTTGATGTCCATTTTTAAAATTCTAACGTGATGAATTTATATTATTTGTTCCCTTCTAATATAGTTAAATGTGCGAGTAAACAGTAGCAGCTGATTTATTGAATATCAAATTGCAATTCTAGATATATATATATATACCCTGGTTTCTAACCTCGTTTAATACATGATTGTATAAAGTTGTTAATTTCGTTTTTGATAAAACAGTTAGATTTCGTTTTAGAATTGTTAAACTAGTTGTTGGTTTGTTCTTTTGTTTCGGCAACTCTTTTTTTTGGCATTTTGATTTGTTTTTGAATCAATTATAAAGGTTGAATTGTTAAGACTACTTGCACTAGTCAAGAATATTCAACAACTCCTTCAGCACAAACCAGATTATCTTGAATAATAGCAATTAAAAGAGTGCTTCAATCATACTTTCCAACCAAGGTATAAAATAAACATTAAAAGTTGTCTAAAAGTTTGAGTTGGGATTGCTGGGGTTCTAGATTACTTATGTCTTGATTTCATGCGATAAACTAACCGGAGAAATAGTTTCTCCCGAGCCTCGCAAAGCCACCAAGTTCTCTGGCAAACTCAAATTGTTGCAATAACTCGGAATGCCTTGTAGTGAACAAGGTTGGCGCAGCTTCGCCTTCTTGATTAGAGTTTTAATGCATAATATATTAGAACCTGGTTTTCTACCTTTACCTCTTTAGTCTGTTTCTTAATTAAATCCTCTGTGGTGGTTTACTCTCGTATTATGCAGACAATAAACATTTTCCCATGATATTTCTCTTTCCCTCTAATATATATACTGTTGTAAAATCACCACAAGCCATGTGTATAGGCTAGTAAACTCTTCTTTAACGTTGGAAATTTATTTCCGCTTAAATATTTCCACAGCTTTAGGACTAGCAACGTAATTACTTTTGTCGAGACATACACCATTGACATTAAGCTGTATAAAGCAACATTATAATTATAATTATTGAAACTTTAACAATATCACCATTGTAGAATGCAAACTTTCACGCACTTATTTAGTATCTTGGATTAAATTATAATACAGACATCGTTGAAAGCAAAATTAATACCTGCCTGACAAATAGACGGAGAAGATAGTTAGGTAAAAATTTACCATATACATGTATGTAATTAAAACATTACTATGAGTTACAAAGATAATACTTGCCATAATAATGTAATTTTTATCATTTTGGGCAAGCTTTAGAAAAACAACACTCTTTAAAAATATGCTTTTAAAAGATGCATTTGTTCTAATTTTAATTTTTTGCTTCCAAGCTTACCGAAGGTAACGGATATAAAATAACATGAAGTAACATTATGATAATCATAAAACATCATGATATAAAATAATATCAGGAAACATTTTTTTCCTGTCGGTCTGTAGATCTTTCTGTCGCTGAATTTTGTGAACCAATATATCTAAATAACTACTCGTCCGATATGAATGAAAATGTCTAAAAACAATTTTCTAAAAGGATTGAGGTAGAAACCTCTAGTTTGTGGTGTTCCTTTTCTTTTATCAAGGCATTTAAAATGATAGGTCAGTCAGTAGAGGTTTACATTCAAGATTTTTTTTTACATACCCCAAAATCTTTAATTTTGGGGAGGGGGCAAAGTTGCCCCATACACTATAAAGTACATTATAATTTTTTCTCCGCTAATAAACAAAAAGTTAATTGGGGTATTCCCTTACTTTTGTCTAATAGAAAGCATTGCCATGGCCCGGATTTCATTTTATTTTATAATTTATATATTAGGTATTATTAGGAATATTTATGTTAAGTTTAATTTATTCTGCTTATTTATTTCTATTTTATTTATATTTTTTTATTTATTTTCGATATCTGTGTTCTTCTTAAAAAATAATTTCTTGATTCGTTACTGGGTGCATTAAATATTAATATATACATGTATAGTTTTATTATTTCTTCTTTGTTATCTTGTAATATTTTTATTCATTTCTACGAAATAACATTATATTTTAGTACAAAACATTTTGGCTCAAATTGGTGTAAAGATTCCATGAATAATTCTCAGTGGGAATTTAGTGGTGGGGGTAGAGGGGATTATATTCTCCTCAAGTTTGTGTTTTAAAGAGTTTAAGGGAGGTAGCTAAGATTTCTCGCCCTATATTTGTCTGTTCGGAAAACCCCTATCTTACTCTAGCACGGGAACTCTTTTCTCTTTACTAAATTAAAGGGACCTGAAGTGAAGAAGGTATCGGAGAGTAGGAGGGGGAAAGCGTTTAGGGTAGACTGCGAGGAAGGGGTTAGATCTGTGTCGGATAATGAGAGGAATGAAGCTTTCCCCCTTCCTAAATTTATGGCTTGGGATCAGTCTCCTGCCCCCTCCCTAAAGTCCCGCAGTATTCCAAAGCGACACCCTTCTCTTCATATTGTCCTGAGTTTTCCATTATATCCCCATCTTCTTCGAACATTTTCCTTTTACCGGGGGGAGAGCGACTTTATAAATCAGCCCCCTCTTTCTTACTCTAGAAAACCCCATGGCCCCCCTTAACTGAAGAATTTCCCCCGAAAGGCACTCTTTCCGGTAGCGCATCTCGGTAATGAAAAAGAATACATTCTATCCTGTAAAGCTTACTTTTTTCTTTACTAAACGCCTATACAAAATAATAATAATAACGAAAAAAATCCTACCTTACTTTGAGAAGCGAATCTTTCTGACCTAGTTTGTTTGTATTATAATCTTCTTATAATCGATACACTTCTTACGACTGTAATATATATATATATATATTTATTT
>KZ651098.1:280802-292787 GCA_001010745.2 Gerris buenoi | reverse complement strand
TATACTAGCCGTTATGCCCGTGAAAACGGGCAGAATATAATATAGTCAAAAAAGAGATAGTTGTAATTAAAATATTTAAAAAGATATATTATACTGTTTAAATAGAAAGTTTTATGCCCTCCGAATCATTACATAGGCATAGTTCAGTCGGTAGTGTTCGAGGCTTGGGCGCTGGAGGTCACTGGTTCAATCCCAGCTTATGGCTCATCAATTTTTAACGTTATAAATAATTTAGAGGAGAGTCGTTAATTAATGTATGAAATATATTAAGAGAAAAAAACCTTTTTATTGAACTAACTATTTTTTTTTTCAACTATTTTGATTTCAAAGTGAAGTTGACAAATATAAATTTTATGTCAACTTCAAATAAATGATAATATATAACTGAATATATATGATGCATTTCAACACCTTCCCTCATCAAATATATTCATATAACTTTATTTAAACTCATCCTCTCACTTAAAATGGAAAGTCTGGGTTTAAATAAAGGTTTTGATNTGGTTATCATTAAAATATTTAAATAGATATATTATACTGTTTAAATAGAAAGTTTTATGCCCACCGAATCATTACATAGGCATAGCTCAGTCGGTAGTGTTGGAGGCTTATGCGCTGGAGGTAACTGGTTCAATCCCAGCTTATGGCTCATCAATTTTTAACGTTATAAATAATTTAGAGGAGAGTCGTTGCCCGTCGCACGTCACCGTTGCCGTCGGGACTCTACTCGATTATATAAAAGATAATATTCTGACAATTAATTATTTAGCATTGGTATTTTTTCTTAATTTGATTCACCTACAAAAATTAACTTTTTAATTGGTTCATACAAACCATGTAATATCAGGATGTCAACGTAAGATTTACTTTAATCTCTGACATGAAATAGACTCACATGTCAATAATAAATTCTATTTTTTCCGCAATCAGCTCTGATGTATGTGGTTAGAGGTGGTTAAATTCACACCGAGAGACAGTTTATGTAATTTCTTAAGATGAGCTTTATAGAATCTCTATCTAATATAGGTATATAATATTTATGTATGCATATAAATGAGTTATTAAATTTGTATGTTAATAGTAATATGATTAAGTTTAAATATTAAATTTTCACGAGTTATTAAATCAATAAATTTATAATAGTAGATGTAGTTGGTGAAATTTTCAACAGATAAGATCGATGATTGGCTATAAACAATTAATTTATAACATTTAACATTTATTAATAATATTGGAATATTTATATCGTTCAAGATATATGTAATTGAAAAAGGTGTTTATCTATAGTAATATCTTGTCAAAGCATGATAATAGAATATGATATAGATTCAACTAACATGGTTCGTAATAGTTTACTTGTTTTAATCAATATTTCAATGGTCATATTCAAGAGACGTTGAACTTTACTCCCTGAAATATCGAGTTAATTAAAAACTCTTCGATTATCTATTTCCTATTAATATTTTCGATTAATTTGTTCTCTAGTTTAGAAACGCTTAGTTCCCTAAGGGATGCAGACTCGCTCTTTTCCCCTTGACATTAAAGTTATAATTATAACTTTAATATACTGTAGTTGACTAACTATAAGTGAGTTTTTCTCATTAACACTTCTCTGTAGATATTTTAACAGCCCAGACACATTTTTTTTGTGTTCTATCGACTACCAGCCCTTCAATTTTTTGTCCCTAGAGTTTTTTTGTTTTACACATCATCAATCAATGAAAAAATACTATGGGTAGATATAGTTTTGATTAAAAAACTTCTTCATTTTGAACATTTCTAATAACATTCTCTTAATCTATCTCGACATTTACCCAATTATTTAATTTGACATAAGTTTAATAATGGTGAAATTGTGTCAAATATAATTGATAATTACTGGAAAATTGATGTTAAAAAAATATTAATTTATTTGCGTTAGATTTATAACTAACTGATAACTGCTATTTAACCAGTTCTATTCATTTAAGATCTCTTAATGTTAGTTGATTAACTTATAATACGATTTGCTTGGTTTATGTTATTATCACAGGGCAATGGAACGAGACTAATATAAAATAATAAGGTAATTAATAAACATTTCAAATTAAAAATAAATGTATTCTATTCTAATTAAATATTTTTTAGAATATTTTACTATTATTCTTATATTTCTTTCTTTTCATTATTGTTACTCTTTTTCACTATTTCGAAAAAACATTTCTGGTCCTGCCTGTAAAGTACAACAGAAAAATATATACCAAAAATGAAGAGAACCATCAGCCGGGGGCTTGGGAGGACAAAAGAAAGAGAGAGAGAAAAAAAAACTTAAAGAAAAGGTGGAGTATCTCATTTCGCCCTAATTTAGGCTAAGAAATATTTTATATTGCTCTCTTTTGCAAAGGATGGGGCGGGGCTCAGTGTAAACAAAAGCCACCTTAGAAGAGAAACCTTTTCCTTGAGATGATATTATCTAAGGAAATCCAATTAAACCTGCTTGAGCATCATAAAGCAAACCTCCTTATTCAAATACCTTGTTCTTAAATCAAATTATTAAAACTTTTCATCTTCTGGATAATGTTTAGCTGATTTCTTCTTTCCGTCTTTCCGAGATATATATCCCCCTCTGGCAAATAAAATTTCCTATTACAAACGAATGCTTTTGCATCCACGTTACTCATCCTTTTATTAGCTTTCTTTAATTTTTATTATTCTTTTTAAGTGGTAGTAAAGAATGACCCTGAATAATCTATAACTTTTTTTCTTTTCTTCCTTGTCACTGTTCTAGAATAATTGTCTAATTTACATTTTCATGTGATGAATTAAAAAGATATTAGTACTAAGATTGTTTTCTGTTTTTAAATGACTTACTTAAAAATATTTCTGAATAAGTGTAGGATCCTCCTTATCATCCAACTGCCCTGTTGGTGCTGGTGTACCTCAGGGCCAGTAAACATCTTAGGTCTAGGACCTCGCCTTTACTCACTCTACACCCACGATGTTTAACAGCCTCCTTTGACAGTTTTTGCTTAGTGAGGACAAGAACGTCCCTCTGTACTCAAGAAGACTCAAATTGCAGACTCTTTGCATTTGTTAGTATGCAAAGTCACCTTCTTCTCATAGAACCTTGGCTAAGGAAATGGGAAACGCCAACTTGGTCATCGCCATACCAGCTATACTCCTGTCAGTCATCTCTAACCAAGCTCTTTTTTGTCAATCCAATTTAGTCCGATACCTTTGCTTTATCCTTGGCAGACGTCTTACTTGACAGCAACATACGAAACTAAAACGAACTGTCATTACAAACGATACAAATTACTGCTTAGTCTTCTGGACCGTAGATCCAAAATTTCTTCTAGTGAAAAGCTTATAACTTATAACTCCCGCCGTCTCGACCCTAAGAAACAGATGCTCCATTTTATGTCTTCAACCTCACTCTTCACATTGATCTCAACGTTCCTTTCGTTCGAAAGCTATCTATGTCCCGCTATCATGCAGTAAATGAATCAATATTTTAGGCCATCCTCTTGTTTAACTCCTTTCTACCAAATCTATACCAGTCAACCCTCCTCGTTTCCTGAAGAGACATTGGCCTAGGGCAGTGTTTTTCTTTTATCAACCACGGCCCCCTTAAAATCTCCACAAATCTCTTCCCCCCCCCTCCCTCCTTCCATTTTAACATACCAATTATTAGGTAATTAATACTCATTTTAAAACTAACTTTATTTAAAAAAAAAAAAAAATCAAATTTAAATAATATATATATTTCCCCCTAAAAACCTTTCATGGCTCTTCGGTTAAGAACTAAGAACATCTGGCTTAAGCTTAAAGGACTTATTTCATATACACATTTAAAAATCAGTATTTATGCTTGTCTTTACTCTATCTCATTTATATAATTATTTAAGTATAATTTATTAAATTAATTAGTATCTTATTTTACCTTTATCTAGTTTTTTTATTTGTTATTTTGATCTATTAATTTAATCCTCTCACCAAAAAGGAGGAGTCACAAGACATGATGTAGATACAAGCCACATAAACAATATCAATTGAAACACTCATAAACACGTATATATGTAATTGTAGTTTTGTTTTAACAATAAATTGCAGAAAAAATTATTTAAAAATATAGATGTCATTATTATCTTGTAAAATGCTTAGCTTTAAACTAATATAGAATATATATAACACACTTAAATGTTTCCATGAATAACTTTTATTATTTACTGTATATCATATAAGTACTATAAGATACGTACCATATAATGACGTATTTTGATTATGAGTTAGTTTGAAATTCCATTTGAAGAACTCCACGACATTACAATCGAAAAAAAATGAACTACTACTTTATGATATGATAACGTATTATTATTAACTTACAATTATATTTAGATTTAAAGCAAGAATTCGTGATATCTATATTGATATGAAAATGATTTTTAGAAGTCGTTGGTAAAAGATTCAATTTTAATTTGAACTTCAGTTTTTTTTTTTCTTTATTGTATATAAGCTTGTTGTAACATCTTTCATTTGATTTAAGAATAAATGTATCACTTATCTGAGGGAAAAAAACCTGAATTGAATTAAAAAAACTGATCTTCATTTCAAATTACCTATGAGGTATAGAGTTTTATGATCTCAAACTATTAATTACTCTAAAGAAAACTGGATCTAATATTTCTTCTTAGATATAGTCCATCAAATAGTTATCGTACGTCTATTAAATATTAAATTTAATAATAGATCTGAAGATATCCGTTTAGTTAGGCTGCATTTATAATTTATTTGGACCTTAAATTATAAGGAAGAAAAAAATAAGATCTCAATTACTCTTCAATCGATGAAAAAGGATGTAAAGGATATTAATATATACGATTTGTACATTTGTGTAAATAACATTCTTTTTCCAATATTGACAGTTTCTGGGTTTAAATAATTCAGATTTCTTGGAGTACTATTTCATTTATATAGTAATATAAAACTCTAAATGGTTTAAACAAGCTTATCTTACTAATTATGTTACAGTAATCCTTAAGAAAATGACAAATTTGGAGTCATATTCCGCTCTTAATTAGGAGCAGAATATGACTCCAGTTGATTTTTGTATTTGGGATCATATTAAATAGCTCCTTTATGAGACACATTCTAATACAGAAGAAGAGTTAGTGGCTCGAATTATTCTAGAGTTGATGATATTCGTGAATTTCCGCAGCTATTTCGAAGATTTTGGAAGTTGATTACACATCGTTACAACGAACGTATCAATAATGGTGGTCGTAACTTGGAACAATTATTATAAAGCTTGATCCAGTATTATTTCTAATAATGTGTTCCTTAACTTATCTGCTTCAATTTATTAAGTAAATACTTTTTCATAGAACTTTATTTTATTAATATGTTTATATATACTTTTCAAAATCATCCAATTTTGTATTTTTTTTTCTCTTGTCGGCAGCCCCTATTCTATGTAGAGCTAAGATTGATTTCATAATGTTGCCTCGAGGTATGATTTTGCTGATTATTTATGCCAAATTCCATTGAAATTTGTTAAGTATGTTTTTAGGCTCCATGCAATTAGTCTAACTATAGTAGCAAAATTTACAGCTGTATAACTTTGCTAAATAGCAGATTTTTAACATTGTGTAACTTAACTGTTCAACATTTAACGCTTTTATTTACATTAGTGCTATGTCCGACATTTAACGCTTTTATTTACATTAGTGCTATGTCCGACATTTAACGCTTTTATTTACATTAGTGCTATGTCTAGATAGATAGATATCCATATAAGTATTACCAAATCATTCATAAATACCTATAAACTTATATAAATTATATTAGTTTATTTGCTGATAAATCAGTCTAAGGCGTGTTGAATTGTCTAGTGTTATGCTTATTTGATGCGGCACTTCGCAGGTCATTTTAATTATAAAACTTATTGATTGAATTCAACGCTGTCGCCTCGCAGTATGATTTTTATTAATATGAATACCACTTTAGTTTGCACAGACTTATCATTTTTTAAAAAACTTATTTTGGATTAAGAATTCTTTAACTAGTGAGTGTATTAATTTCCATTTCATCATAATATTCTCTCTATTATTTTAATGCTTCGGAAAAAATTAAAAAGTTAAAATATAATAAGTTAAAATAAAAGATAAAAGAAATAGTTTTATCTTTTATAAGGTTTATTTATTACCTACTAATTAGTATAAATAATTAAAATCTTATTTCAAAATTACTTATAAATTAGTTTAAGATTGTTAACTTTAAAAAATATTGTTTACGAAATAAATTGAGTTATTCATTATTAATATTGAAGATAATTTCAAAGACCAAGATGCAATGTTATGTTATTGTTTACTTGGAAATAATAGTTATTTACGCAACAAGGGAGAGAAGTATGTTTTCCGGCTTGAGGTTAAGTTTTCTCTTGAGGCAACGCCGAAGGAGAAAACTTCATTAGCTCCCGAGGCCGCAAGGCCGAGGGAGATAAATGAGTTAGCTCCCGAGGCTTGCCGAGGGATATAACTGAAGTATTAGATCTCGAGGCTTGCCGAGAGTAGAAATACTTCGATCCATGTTGCGTATTAAATTTTATCTGCGACTAGTGCAACATGGGTAATAGCTATTAAGTTTGTAAATATAAAAGTTTTACCTACAAATTCACGCAATTTAAACACCTTAAACTGATATTTAGTTACTTGATTTATTAAAATAACAATTCTTATACTAAATATATACGTTTTTAATTTAATTACGTTTAGTTTGTTTTTTANTTAACTTTAATTGTTTAAAATTATTAAGTTTTTAACTTTAATTGTTTAAATGTATTAAATAAATCAGTTGTGAATTGGTTCGTTTAAATTATAATTCACGTGAGTGTTATTTTGTTACAATATGGAATGGTTTTTTTAACGATTGGAGTTCAACAAACAAGGTAAAATTTACACTAATATAAATATAGATTTAAACTAATATATTTTAGCTAACGATATGTTTTAATTAATTTAACTCTAAATTAGATAAAATATCAGAAATTATAACATGTTTACTCTCTGAAGTTTTTATCAAGTGATCTTTTTCCACAACATATGATCTTTCTGGTTTTTCTTTTAAAAGAAAGTTACTTTTATTTAAGTATTAATAGCAGCAGTAAATATTTCTCAGCATGTAACAGTAAATGTTTTACAATTAAAATATATTAAAATGTAATTTAAACTCGAATAAGATAGATGCTATTTATAAAACCCAATATGAAAGTTATGGTTTTTTCCGTTTAAAATATTTACAGAAATTACATTATTTTCCTTAAACCATGGTTTCTTTGTTTTAGAAACTAATTTTATTCTGAGATGAAGTATTTATTCTCTTCTCAAATATACCATTGCAATAATTTATTATAATTCACTAATATAGGATTGACTAATTCAAATAATTGTATAATAATTAAAGTAAATATATTTTTAATAAAAAAAGAACAATAAGGAATTTAATGTTTTACATAATGAGGTTAACTTAAAAATATTAATTTTCTTTATTTCTTCGCGACCCATTGTCTTTAGGTTTATTTCAAATTTGTATCTTCTAAATTATATAGACCCTAGTCGAAGTCGTGATTCCTAAAATATATTTGGTATATTTAGAGTTTATCTTTGAAAATGGAAAATTACAATTAATTGGTTATAATATCGTTTAATTATTCAATAGTCCATATGAATAGTCAATATTAATATGGACATATTAAGTTAAAATTTAATAATAAAATGGGTATAAGAACGGGTCAGCTTAATAATCCAAGTACTTCGGTTCTTTATTTATTTATTTATTTTTTATCCCTATGAACGGTTATAAATTAACCGGAGCTCAATCAAACGGACCGTCAAGTAAATGGGTTTAGATCTTAAGGTATTGGGGAGATACGTTGAAAATTACGTTGGGGAGTGGGGAATATTGCAAATTATTCTCAAAAAAAAAAAATAATCAGAGAAGGGACCTGGTGACAGTTTGATAGAATTAAAGACTTGTTTCGCATATTTTATTGCATATTTATTTAAATATGGTACTTTTAATGATTATTTACTTATTTCTCTCTTGTTCTTATAATTAGGTACTTACAGTATATTAAACAATATACTAAATGTTTACTGTCGAATCAAAAAAAAATATTCTTCAAGTTAGAGAGTTTGTCTTTAACATCTTGCAGTCTAGCATCATTAACATAATTATAGTGTTGCTTGTATGTTTATTATCTTATTTAATATGGACCATCTACGTCTTACCAAATATAACGAGGATGTAAGGTTTTAAAAAAATAAAAAAACCGAGCGTCCTTTAGTCTCTTGAAAGATTAACTTAGTAATTCGTAGCACATTGTTATATCTTGAAATTTACACAGTTCACTCAAGTGAATGATGTCATACCCAATTTCTTTATTACTACTTACCCCGTTTATTCTTTCACATCTGTTTGTATTATTTACTAGACTGCTTCTGTCCACATCTGTCTTACAGTATTAATTAATCTGGGTGAACCAAACTCTCTTAAGAATGAAAATAATATTATGATTATTCATTTTTTAAAAGCATAATACGTACTTACTATTTTTTTTTTTTTTTTTTTTCTATTGTTTCTGATTAGAGAAAATTATTGTTTACAGAGACTGTATAGCCTGATAAGAGGCAAGTGGAAATTATAAGGCAACTTGAGTTGTGCCTTTTAGATATATATATATATATATATANTTTAATTGTTTAAAATTATTAAGTTTTTAACTTTAATTGTTTAAATGTATTAAATAAATCAGTTGTGAATTGGTTCGTTTAAATTATAATTCACGTGAGTGTTATTTTGTTACAATATGGAATGGTTTTTTTAACGATTGGAGTTCAACAAACAAGGTAAAATTTACACTAATATAAATATAGATTTAAACTAATATATTTTAGCTAACGATATGTTTTAATTAATTTAACTCTAAATTAGATAAAATATCAGAAATTATAACATGTTTACTCTCTGAAGTTTTTATCAAGTGATCTTTTTCCACAACATATGATCTTTCTGGTTTTTCTTTTAAAAGAAAGTTACTTTTATTTAAGTATTAATAGCAGCAGTAAATATTTCTCGGCATGTAACAGTAAATGTTTTAAAATTAAAATATATTAATATGTAATTTAAACTCGAATAAGAGAGATGCTATTTATAAAACCCGATATGAAAGTTATGGTTTTTTCCGTTTAAAATATTTACAGAAATTACATTATTTTCCTTAAACCATGGTTTCTTTGTTTTAGAAACTAATTTTATTCTGAGATGAAGTATTTATTCTCTTCTCAAATATACCATTGCAATAATTTATTATAATTCACTAATATAGGATTGACTAATTCAAATAATTGTATAATAATTAAAGTAAATATATTTTTAATAAAAAAAGAACAATAAGGAATTTAATGTTTTACATAATGAGGTTAACTTAAAAATATTAATTTTCTTTATTTCTTCGCGACCCATTGTCTTTAGGTTTATTTCAAATTTGTATCTTCTAAATTATATAGACCCTAGTCGAAGTCGTGATTCCTAAAATATATTTGATATATTTAGAGTTTATCTTTGAAAATGGAAAATTACAATTAATTGGTTATAATATCGTTTAATTATTCAATAGTCCATATAAATAGTCAATATTAATATGGACATATTAAGTTAAAATTTAATAATAAAATGGGTATAAGAACGGGTCAGCTTAATAATCCAAGTACTTCGGTTCTTTATTTATTTATTTATTTTTTATCCCTATGAACGGTTATAAATTAACCGGAGCTCAATCAAACGGACCGTCAAGTAAATGGGTTTAGATCTTAAGGTATTGGGGAGATACGTTGAAAATTACGTCGGGGAGTGGGGAATATTGCAAATTATTCTCAAAAAAAAAAAATAATCAGAGAAGGGACCTGGTGACAGTTTGATAGAATTAAAGACTTGTTTCGCATATTTTATTGCATATTTATTTAAATATGGTACTTTTAATGATTATTTACTTATTTCTCTCTTGTTCTTATAATTAGGTACTTGCAGTATATTAAACAATATACTAAATGTTTACTGTCGAATCAAAAAAAAAATATTCTTAAAGTTAGTGANGTAAATCCATAAAGATAATTTTTTTTTTTTAGATTTCATATATATGACAGATAAGTTTATAGATGGATACATTTTAAAAAAAATGAATATAATATAGTAATAATAATTATGAAGAAATAAATAATTAAAATTAAATAAATTCTCACTTAAACAACTTATGATGAAAATTGCTAATCTGTAAACATGTATAAATCTTGGTTAAAGATGTTTTAATGCGCGTTTGGTGTGTTCCATACTTTAGGATACGGTGATTACCTTATTAAAATATATATGTATAAGATGAACTATATGATAAGTCAAGCAATAATATTTCTCTGTGTATTGTTAAATATATCTTATATTTCATATAAAGGAACAGTTTGTATTATACTATATATAATATATTTACTACTATGCACAAAATATTACATTATTTATATTTAAATTAAATTATAATTACTATTTACAACGGGAGACAGACAGAAAAAAATAAACTTCAGCGCCGGGATACATTATTTATATATTTATTGTTAAAAGTAGCATAGTCATGATTTTCTGAAGTGTCCAATTATCGTTTTATATTTAACCTTACAACTCTCTAACCATCTCGTGATCTTCAGTCTTGTACAATCCGTCCCGATAAACTTACATTTTCTGTTTTATTTTTTTAAACATTTTCCTTATAGAATATTATTCTTTTCTGTATTATAGGTTTGTACCAACCACACTTCAAACTGGTTTGGAACTGTGCGACGCGTGCGCATCGGACCACATTTGAACGTTTTTTTGCTAATGTACATGCGTCGTACAGTTTGAAACTAGTTTGAGGTGTGGTTGGAACAAACCTAATGTATTCTAGCTCAAATTATAGCTATGTATTAAATAAGAATAAGGTTGATAATTATCTCAAATAGAATAATTATTCATTTGATTGTTTATAAATATTTATCAGTCGATTGGTTTTATTTTAAGTGTGATAATAATCACTTATTTTAAGTTGAAAGGTGTTGGGTCAGTTAGGGGTGAAATAAATGTATAGATGTAATGTAAATGTATAAATGTGTAGTAGTTTATGTAATTGACTATATTTCGTCCCTTAAGGAACATCAGGACTGTTATCTACTGGTGTAGTTAAAAGATTAAAAATGAGTTTATAGCATTTTGTTAAAAAATTTGTCAATTATGATATATGTTCTTCTAAACCACAACCACTCTTCCACAAAAGGGAAATTATATATACATACTATATAATAAATAGTTACAGTATTAAAAAAATAAATAAAAAAACACACAATAAATAGCCAAACAAAAAAAACTTAAGACTAGTTTGATTTGTTATTACACTTATTTTAAGGGTTAAACTAAAAGAATCCAGCTGGTACTTGATGAGTTTAAAGTTATATATATGCGAGAGAATTGTTTGGTACATAATGCAATCCTATCTATTTATTTGAAATCCTAACCTTGGTTTTTTAATACATAAAAAATAATAATTAAGTATGAATTGAAATAAATAAATTTATTTTTAAGTTTTTGGTAGTATTCATACTACGGAATGTTTAAATTTTAATTTAAATAAATTTAATTTGATATAATTACATTTTCATAGTACATATGTTACCTTTTTCAATATTTTTTCCATTTTATAAAAGTACCTAATAATTAAACTTTATTGATTACTCGAAAAACGAACAATCTAGTACGTTTTTTTTAATTTTCAATTTAGTGTAGAGTGATTTAAATGAATATAAATCCTAATAGGATTTAAAAGTAATATCTTTAATGATAGATGTTAATAAATCTGTTAAATTGATGTTATGTCCATTTAATCTCTAATAAGTTTTTGTTGTACGAATAGTTAAAAGATTAAAAATG
>KZ651098.1:263605-274339 GCA_001010745.2 Gerris buenoi | reverse complement strand
TATTTTACTCATTCTTTATTTATTATTATTATTATTATTATTATTATTAGTTTTATTATTATTATTTTTTTTTTATTCTTTTGCTTATTGAACTTGGTGTGCCTTTTTATCACTGAACAACTATATAATGTTAAAACTGATTTATTTGCATGTAACTGTGTTAACATGATCAGGTTTTATTCATAAGTACTTTTTTGAGAATCCATGAATACCTTTTTTCAAATTTAGTTTATTTCGTATTTTTGCCTCGTTTCCTTATTTCATATCTATTAAAATTTCTATAGTTTTAATGTACGAGCAATAATAAGAAAGGCTTATTTTTATATTGAGTCCAAACATATTGTCGGTACTATATTACAAATGTCATTTCCATTATTATTTTATCTTTTGATAAAATTATAGACTTTAAAGTTTCTCTCTAGCTTTCATTAGTTTTAGAGAAGAATAATCATAGTATTACACCAATCTCACTTTGTGAAGTGGATTTATAATAATACGAATTATAGTTATCTTGTACTTTTATTTAAATCACTTTCTACAATGTGTTCAGCGTAATGTATTTTCATTTCCATCTTGTGAAATGTATATTACTTACAATAATTGATGCCCTTGTTATTATAGTATTTTGATTTCTTGGTTCGTTCGAGCTTAATAAGAAAAATAAAATGGTGGTCAATGATCTTCAATCATGACACTGATAAAATTACAGTTAATCATCTTGACCTGAGTTTTTTTTAGTTTCGAGTTTTTGCTTATTAATCTTCTTTTAGTTTACGTGTACGTGGCTGACTAAGTATTAGAAATTGGCACATTTCATTTGACCAAGAGATAATTATATTCGATTTGCCCGTGTCGGTGGATGAAAGAGACGTGCTTACTTATTACTTGTCCATTAAACTTTTAATATCAAATTTGACTCTTGTAATGCATAAGGTGCCAGTTATTTAGTGAATTATAAGTGAATTGAATACCGGGTTGATAAATGACTAGGTTTCTATTTCTCGGCCATTACTTTGCCCTTAATGTGAATTTTCCTGTGACTAAGAAACATTTATGTATTCGTCTTTGTTAAAATGTTTCGGTATTTCACGTCTGAATTTCAGGGTTTTGAATGTCAGCTCTTTCTAATTAGAATTTAGGTCAGAGGGAGTTGGGTTAGGGAAGTTGATCCCTTCATTTCCAAGTGTTTTATGCCGCCCGCTTTTCTGTCTTAGGGTTTATATGGCACCCTGTTACGGTGCCATTGTTGTCATTGTGGCCTAGGTCAGACCTTGCAGTAATGACAAAGAGGTCTCCATGGCTACGACTAATTAGAGGGCCTCCGAGGAACGGGGAGGGTTGAGGCGGGGCCCTTCAAGGGCCTCAGGTGCTGCCTTAGAGAGGGCCCTTCACCTAAAACTACAAAGGACTTTAAAACACACACGTATACAAGTTATTCATACTGACATGAAACCGCCTCCACTACACCCCTAGCACATTATAATGTGAGTCTAGGCTTGAACAATGAAAACCCCTTTACCTTCTTTTTCTTAAATCTTTTGCTTAAGTATTTTTAAATGTAGTTTTTGTTTTTTAACTCCATATATATGTCGTGTATTTCGCTCTTTTCTAAACCCGCCCAACCCAACTATTTTTAGTTACTTCCTCTTCCCTGATATTTTTTTAGGAAACCAGTACTATCTCCGGGAAGAGTTTAAGCCGGTATTATTTTTTGAGTGGCTTACAGAAAACATTATGTGACCCCCCTTGCGGAGGATGACTAATTTTCTCCTGTCATCTTTTGTGCAGATTGTTTCAAAAGTCTCACACAAGAGCTTAACGTTACTTTAAAAAAGACTTCAAGACTTAATGAATCACGAAACACCTTTAAGTCTATCTATCGAGGAAACCGAAATAAATAGCTTCTTGCCAAACCAAAATAATTCTCGTTTAAGATATCCCACAATTGAATATTAAGTAGCTTTATTATACTTTATTTGTCCAATCAATTTTTACAGAAGAGTTTTTTTTTTTCAGAACTTAAAATTCTCCCCTAGTTTATTTTCTCTCGCTTTTTTTCTTGGAGAATCTCGTTTTCTTGATTTAGTCTCTCGTGTTTTAAAATGGACGGGAAGCTCAGAGGACGAGGCGGAGGGTTTGGGAGTTAGGGAATGAATATTGATGGATTTAATTTGTTGGAATGCTTTAGTGGGGTAGAAATAAGAAGGGGAGGGGAGAAGACTGTTGGAATCGAAAAGTTTTATGCTTTTTTTTCTTTCTCCCTGTAAGGTAAGTATTGGATTTCGGTGGGAGCCCAGGAAATTTCTACCGGTAAGTTGTCCTCCGGATTGGGGAAGCGCCAGGGGCGCCAAGATTAATAAGTCGAAACTGGTAAGGGAACCTTCTGTAGAGGTCGGACGGGAGAGGGGGTTGAACTCTTCTTGATTTATTTAGGTATTTACTGGTGCGGAGGAGGAATAACAGGGAATGCGTCCTCTTTCCTCTTCTGGACGCCCAATTCTTCAACACTTCAATTCCTTATATCCTTTGGCAACCAACTTATAGCCTTTCCAACCAACTTTGACTCACTTTTTACATACGCTGAATGCTACGTTGCTCAAATATTTCAACAGTCAGCCTGACTTCCTTCTACGTTGTTTACTATTGTCTTTAAAATTCGTCTACCTCTTTATTTTATCTTGTTTTTTTTTTGTTTTTTTGTTTTTTTTTACATCAAATAAATGTCGTTTATTCTGCTGTTGTACCTCTAATAGAAATTCACTTTGTGTGTGGAAACATTTCACTCAGGGTATTTTACTTTTTTGTGACAGGAATTAGTTTATATATTATATTATAAACAGCTTCGATAAAGAAGAGTGCTTGTTTTAATTTTACTCTAGTTCGTGTCTCGGCACGGTTATAGTGTTCCTCTGGAAACATAATAATTAATTATATCATGAAATTGTTCTGACGTTTACGTAAAACTTTAATATTAAATATGGTCGATTCATATTTTGCATTATTAGCCTATTTTCTAGAATCGGTTTTCGGCCTTCTTTAGAATCGTTGTTAATTCTTTTCTCTCTGTCATTTTTTCAGAGTCAGCTTTGTGACCCTCTCTGAAAGAAAATAGTTTGTACAAATTGAAGCAGAGATAATTAAATTAAGAGTAGTTTACTGTTTGTTATTGTTAGTACTTAGATAAGGGTATAAGTTCTTGACTGGAGCACGGTTAGAATCCAAGTAGAAATGTTTAAATGGTGTCAGGTTATACAGTGAACTGGTACAGCCTTCCTTCAGCTCAGGAGTATCTGGAGCCAGTAGGAATCGACTCACACCCAGATATGCTTTATTAATGAACCCTCACTGCTTCTCTCGGGGTCCAACAACCTTTACCTTAATCCTAAATTAAATATAGGGCTTTATAGAGGGACTGCGCTAAAAGAGGAAGCTTTGCTACTTCCCTGCTAAATTAAATAAGAAGGGACTAGGGAGCCTTTTCGATGTTATCTACGTTCACTAGTCCTACCTGTGGTGCTTGAAGTTTTCCTAAGATCCCGTGTCCGGAAAATGGCAACTCCTGGCCTCTTTATCCCTCACGAGCCTGAAATATTACCCATTTACCTCCTGCGACGTTTCGACCTACTTTCCGATCTTTAAAAAGCCTACCTTCTTCTTTTCCTTCTGTTTTATATAGATATCCTATGTTTATTTATTTATTTTTTATTCCGACTGCCTCAGCAAAAGGAGAAGTGGTCGGTTGGAGCGAAAATACATTTTTCATATTTTAGTTGCCGCCAGTCATACTTTATTTTACATCAATCAAATTCCAATACATTTTTCTTTCTCTCTCTTCTTCCGTTGTTGTAGTTTTTTTGTACTTGTGTCCCTTCTCTGTTTATCCACCCGGTTCGGCTTGTGCCTGAAATATTTGAGAGCAGAGAGGAAATCATAGTGGACATAAAACCGAAGTGACAGAGAAATATAACCAACAGATGTGGGTTTGCCGTATCCGGGGCAACTGGTGCAACTCCCGCCCCTGTATTATACATAGGTCTCCCGCTCACATAACATTCCAAAGGACGTTTCTTCATTGATAATTTCTACACCATACCTGGTTTATCTTCCCAGAATCCTAATACATTCTTTGATGTGCGCAAACCACGTACTGCATTTATCATTTAAAAATAATTATGTTATAATATTCTTCTTGGCCAAGCATATCTACATTTCATTTTTTTTTCTTTCTCTTTGACGTAGTATATATAAAAAAGTATTCTAAGGCGCGAAAATTCGATTTTGTGATTTTGATAGATTTACACGTCCTTGAGTTAAAAAAAAAAAGTGTCTGACGTCTGTGCAAACGCATAGAGCTTTAACTGCTGGACTGATTTTGATAAAATTTGGCATAAAACTATACGCTAAGGTAAAATCGAGAAATTAATTTTAGCTCTAAATTTAGGGGATCTACCCCCAAAATGTGGAAAAACGTATTGTTTCTCGAAAAGGGTTCCGACATTTTTGATTTAAAATAAAAACTGACTATGTATTAAAGTACAAATATCGAGGTTTAAATCATTTTCCCTTTGAAAATTTAGTTTCAGAGATATGGATGAAAATAAATCTGTTTTTTAAACTAGAGCGTGGGCCGCCTGAGAGGTTTTGAGTTAGCTTATATTTGATAGTCTTCTATTTATTCACTAATGCATTAATAATTTCTACCATACTCGTATGTATATTTATGTTTTATATTTTATGAGATTTTTTTTTGATTTTTTAGATTTTTTATACAGTAGATCAGCGTTTCTCAACCGGGGTTCCATGAAGGATAGCTAGGGGTTCCGCAAGAAATTTTAATGAAATGCAGCAGCAAAATAAAATTGTAAAAAATAAATAAATAAGAACAAAAAGGTACCGGTGTGGAAATCCCACACATGATTTCACGTGTGAAATCCACACATCGCAACATTCCTTTCATGAAATGTTGTGATGAAGAAGAACTCAGTATTTACACCCATTCAGTTGCGTATCCAAGTGGGCACAAGGGGCACGTGCCCCCCCTCCCCCCCTCCAGACGGCCTAGACCCAATAGAGTAAAAAAAGAAAATACTGCCATATATATATTTTTTTAGTAAATATTTTTTACATTCACCTCATATTTCATTTCACCTCAGAAATGCATAAAAGCACTGTTTTGAGAGTCATATTTTCAAAATTTTCCGGGGGAGGACCCCCGGACCCCCCCATTAATTAACTGCAGACGACCCCATGACTTATAGTTAGATATTGTACTGCAGTAAGCATCAGCATAACATTTTCTTAACGAATTAGTTGTTGTTACTCGGACTTAGAGGGTTTTTTTTTGCAGCTGCTTTGTTTAATAAGGAGTTCCCTTTTATTGTTACCACAAAAAGAATACCCCCCTCCCCCCTCCAAAATATTAACTGACTTACCTATGTGTTATTTAGTATAGGAATGATACAGATTATAAGTAATTATTATGAAGGGGTTCCTCAGATGAGCGACATTGATCTTAGGGTTCCGCAAGGGTATAAAGGTTGAGAAACACTGCAGTAGATAATAGAATTATTGGCCTATAGTTGATTATGTCTTTTCTATTTCCTTTTTTATAGATAAGAATATAGTCAGCTTCTAACCAGGATGATTGTAATATTGACTGTTCTATGCATGCGTTATATAGGCGACAGACGTAATATTACTTCATTCCCTCCCGCTTTTATTTCCTCATTAGTGATTCTATCTGGTCCAGATGCTTTTCCCCCTTTTAGTTCCTTTATTGCTTGTTGTACCTTCACTCATAATTTCCGGAAAACTTTTACTCTTATTTTCTCTTCGTTTTTATTGATTTTTTTTTTATGCTTTCTTTTATTGCTGTAAAGATCGTTATTGAATTGGTGTATTACTTTTAGAATTTCATTATTTCCGTTTGAAGAGTCCCCTTGTCATTTAGACCAGTTATTCTCTTTTTTTTTCTTCAAATTGTTCTATCATACATTTCTTAAGACTATTGCCCTCTCTTTCAGCTAATTTTATATTGTTTATTTTTTTTTTTGGCTTCACTCTATTCACTTTTTTTGTTCTTCTTTATTTATTTATTTTTTGATAATTCAGTGAACTTATGAGGTTAATCACTTCATTTCTGATTCTCATCATTTTTTAATCTCTTTAGGTAATTTATTGTGTGCCTTACCAGTAGTTTCGTGTTCATTATCTGAAGACAACTACTATTGTAATTAGGTATAATTGATATCTTCAATTTTTTTTTTGTTTTATTATTTACTTTTACTTAGGTAATTCTTCTATTTTTGCAATATAGTTAGAGTTCTTGAGGTGATTTGTCGTCTTTCTATTCACTTTTTTTTTGTACATTTATACCACTTTCGATGCTTTATCACAAGCCTAGCAGCGCTATGTTCACTGCTGATAGAACTTCAACATCTATTGCTATATTTTTATTATTGCTGATTGTTTAGTTTAGTCTATCTGATTCTTTGTTTTGTCATTAGGACTTATCCAGGCCATCTGTTTTCATAATAGGTCTTAAAGAACGTGTTCATTATGTACAGATAATTTCTCATGGCAAACATCTAGTCTGTCCCCTCTCGGGTTTCTGTCGCCTAGCTCTTATTCTCCAAGTGCATTCTTATCCCTTTTCCCAACTTTAGCATTCCAGTCTCCTATAATTAGGGAATACTTACAGTTACCTTCCTCGAAGGATCTCATCTTCCTCTCTGCATCATAGAATTCTTCTTCATCTGTTGCCGTACAGGTTGGGGCATATATCTCTGTTATTTTTGCCCTTCCTTTTTTACTGCTTAAAGGTTTCCATATTATTTTGGATACTCTTGAACCATAGGTTTTAAAGTTACTTACATTCCTTACTATAGACGAGGGAACTAGAAACCTTCGACCTCTGTGTCCTCCTCCACCATTATAATACATACGGCTGCCATCATCTAGTTCAATGCATCAAATTTTCAGGTTTCAGAAAATGTATTTTCTAGTGGAATTTTACAATTTATGAAAAATCACTTTATTCCGGAATCACTTGCATTTTTAAATAATCCGTATAAGTCCATTTGTTTAGTTCTTTGTTGGTATTCTAGATTCGTGCAGACCTCTTCCATAATCTTATCAATATTTTCATTGTTTTTCATGTCTCATTGTAAGGTACCATACCATTCCAAGACCATCGTATTTATTTTCTTGTTCCAACTGGTTAATTGTCGATTTATTCTCTTGATAAATGAGATATTACCGGTTATAAATAAAGTATCTATATGAGAAAGTTTGTGTGAATAATCGGACCGATTTTTTTATACTATATTATTTAATAAGTTGTTTACCGTATATTTGTAGTATTTATGACTTAGATTAACGTTTTTATTGTATGACATAAATATTTTACGACATAGTATATTTATAGTTTATTTTAATATAGACTCTTATTCTTATTTCGAACATGTTTGTTTTATAGTTTTAGTTTCCTTGATATTTTTTTCGGTAAAAGAATCAAACTATTCTTTTTATAAAAAGAACCTGATTTCTTTTTTGTCTCTTTTATTGTAAACTTTATTGATTGAGTTGTTAACAGTTTAATATGTTAATAGATTTTAAGGGTGTCTCTTTTTATAAGATCCTTCCTTACCAAAAAACAATGGCAATAATGATCGCTGCCCCTCTTAACTTAGGATTTTTTTACCCTAACCGTAAATTTCTTTTTTTCTCTTTTCTAACCAAATATTTACTTCCCTAATTGAAAATTCGTTCAGAAATGGATTTCTGTCATTTCTCTTCCACTCCCCCTTTTAGAATTATCTTTTGATTGTTATCTTTTTTCCAAGCTAGTTTTATCGAAATGTCCTTAGTTTTTGGCGAGACCCTCAAAAATTTATTTTCATTTCAGGATGGACATTATTTCATAGTAGAACACTATCTCACCCGTTTAATCTATGCCACGGGGCACAAGCGCAGCGTGACACCCTATTTCACTAATAGAATTAATCAGATATATTGATCCCATATTTAGTACGTGGGAATTAAGGGGAAGATATTGCCTCATATATTGTACAAGAGTAGTAATTTTTATGTTCTTTAAAAAGTTTTATAATAAACCTTATTATTATTTTTTTTTTTACTTTAATAAAGGACACTAATTAATATTATAATTAGCCTACACAAGGTATTATCATTAGTCAATTAGTTAGGCACTTGATATTGCCCAGTACGATCAATATCGTTATGGATTCATTCATTTATAACTTAATGCTTTAATAAAAGCAAACAATTGATTAATCAATAGCCCATAGATGCGATGATAATAGAATAATATCATGTATAATATAAGTTATAGTTTTCCCTCTATTATTTTGTAGTACGACTTTATTTGTCACTTTGACAATGCATTATGTTATTGTAAAAGTAGGAGTTTGACTTAATTTATTTGACTTAACTTTAAGCTTAATTCTAAAACTACGTACTATGTTTTGAACATGAAGTTTTCAATAAGGGTTTTATCAAATAATTATATATTTTCAACATCTTGATGGATAAGACAAATCACACAAGACGCATTGCAGGAGGTAACGGCCAAATACTTAAGTCATCTAAAACGTTAAAATTAACACCTTTTTTATTTGATGATTTTTTTATTTTATTTTTACTAGCTTTTATTTTTAAATATTTGTGTATGTGCAGGTCAATTTTTGCTACTGAATTTTAAAGCAGTTGTCCTCAACTGATTGAATTGAAATTTTGCATACACGTTCAGTTTGGATGGCAATGCATGGTTGGCTTAGTCATTCTAAACCCAATATGGCGGACTATTCATCTTTTAAGCACGCTTATGATAGTTTCAAATGAAAGGGTTTGCTTTTTCTATTAATTTATTAAGTTGATGGATGGTTAAGGTGTTCTAATGATATAAACATTTAGTTTTTTCCCACTTAACACGTTTCGACCCCTTGTTAAGGTCATTTTCAATCATGTTAAATTTTATTTTTAATAATGATGTCGTTGAGGTAAATAAAAAAAATTACATAATTTAATAGATATTTTAATATAAATGTATTGTCTAAAATTTTCATGAACATTAAAATTTTCGATTTTTGGTCTCGAATTCCTCGTATACTTGATGTATGTGGTAATGTGGTAACCTTGTTCCGTTTCTAAATTATTTCAAATTTCTACAGTTTGTTGTTCCATTTTTGCTAATGTATATAAAACATAGGCCAATAGTACTTCAGACTTTTTAATGTAGACTTAAGAATAAAAAATACATAATATTATGAACTAATTCAATTGTTTTACTCGCTATTAGAGGCGGTTCCTTGAAAAATTGGCGCAGAATCTTGTGCCAATTTACTGCTATTTCTCTGCCACTCAAGGTTTACATACTCTAGGGAATTTAATGCGAAACTATGGCGGGTACTAAATCTGCTGTAATAAAAGAAACTTTATCTTTGTCTCATCTTTATCTGTAGAAATATTACAATGAAAATTTTTATATACAGCTAGACTTCAATAAAAAAAAGAAGCAAATTAGATCCTTTTTCGTTATACGTTTGATAACGATTCAAATAGTTTTCTATCCATATTAAATCCTCCTTTTGGACGTATATAAAATGATTGCCCATTGTTCTCTCATTTGTACTTTAAGTAGAGTGTTTTTATACTTAAAAGTTAACTCTGAAATACAAGTTCCTAATAATATTTCTCTGTTTAGAAGGGCGGTTCTCCTCGCAATCTTTAATATGATGAAAGTTTTCATATTTCCTTAATTGTGTTAACTATATTCTGTTCTTTCGCATATTGCATACATTGTGAAAACTTGTTTATTTTAACTGTACCTAATAATCATTATAAACTAGTATATTCAAAGACACAGAAGTAATGTGTGCTCTATTTCTACAATATCCGTTCGTTTAACTTGAGTTTGTGATTATAACTTTAGTAATTTTTATCTTCAAGTAGAACATGCTTTATAATAATATAATTATTTTATCTTTTATTATACATTTTTCAAAAGTTTCTTATACAAATTATTTCTTAGTTACTCAATAAACTTTATTACTGTTATTCTTGCGGTGACATGCAGGGTTATAGCTTTATTACTGCTCTATTTTTCATATTTGTTTCTTTTTACTTACAAGCTTACTTAAGATTATAGCATGAAAAAGCTTCAAACTGATCAGAGTATTAAAAGACAAAGTCGGAAATTTTAAGCTGACTTAATCACAATGTAGATATCACTACTTAGATAAGCTGACTTTTTTGGGAGGGTGCCTGACCCTTTTTTCTGAGTTATGTTTTTGTTGGGGGATTTTTATTACCTTTTAATAAGTTAATTTTAAGTAAAAGGGACAAGAAAATAATTTAATATTACAGATATTTATCAATTCTTTACCGAACTTTAAACTGCAACGCTCTTCTGCATTGCGGGTCGAAGGAGCCAATAACTTATTTTTACTTTTCCTCACTACTAATAGTAGGAAAAGTATTGTTTTCACCAAAACATTTTTTTTTTAGGTGTTTTTAAGACCTCCTGAGTGGTTTTCAGCATGACGTATGTATGTGTGCATGTGTGTTATCATCGTAGCGCCCAAGGTATTTAACCTAGAGAGTTGAAACTTGGCAGAAAAATCAGTCCTAACCTGTAGTTGAGCCGCCCGGAAAATCAACTTCTTTCCGCCATCTTGAACCCAGTTTGCTTAGTCAGCAAAAATTTAAAAAAAA
>KZ651098.1:233182-243643 GCA_001010745.2 Gerris buenoi | reverse complement strand
CCAACCTTCTCCAGCTTAAATGAAAAAAAAGAGTGTTGTTATGTTGGTCCCCTGGTCTAAGGGACACAACCTCTCGGCAAAAGTTGGCTTCAGCCTCTTATCAGTAATTGCTTAGGATTTCGATTCTATGCTCTATATATAGTATTATTCTAAGTGTCTAAAATTCTTATAAATAAACACTAGTACCACTTATCTCTGCAGAGGTATGGTATTTTTATACAAACCAGTCGTGTTCATCAACGCACACACGAGATGACCCCCACCACCCATAAAATTATTATAATTATTTATTACAGTAGTTGAGGTATAGCAATTTTACGCTTTTGCTCCTTATGCTCCATCTTTGCACATCAACTGTCGGCTCTATGAAATCAAATTTCGTTATTGCTGTTACAGCCTTCCAACGAATTACTGATATTTCATTATTGGAGTCAAAACGAAAAACTACTTTTTTTCTGTTTCTTTTGTGGATTCTATAGGAAATTTACCGATTCTGTTTTCTCTACTCGATCTTTATGAGATCGGCATTCTGCTCCTATTTTCAAATATGTAAGCCACTGCTTGTATATATATGAAGCCTAAATTTGTTTAAGGGTCATGTCAGTTTCAATGTGACAAGTTTGTTTATCAAAAAGGCTTTTCAATGACATGTCTAAAATTCTTATTAATAAACACCAGTACCACTACCTCTGCAGAGGTATGGAATTTTTCTACAAACCAGTCGAGTTCATCAACGCATTCACGAGACGACCCCCACCGCATAAACTTACTATAATTATTTATTAAAGCTAATTGAGGTATAGCAATTTTACGCTTTTGCTCCTTATGCTCCATCTTTGCACATCAACTGTCGGTTCTATGAAATCAAATTTCGTTATTGCTGTTACAGCCTTCTAACGAATTACTGATATTTCATTATTGGAGTCAAAACGAAAAACTACTTTTTTCTGTTTCTTTTGTGGATTCTATAGGAAATTTACCGATTCTGTTTTCTCTACTGTCCCACTTGAAGGATCAGTAATCGGTTCATGCATTTGGAGTACAAACTAGTATGTATAAAGGAAGATGATAAGAAAAAAATTATTAGAATGTGCCCAGTGTTCACATTTGAGGACACCTGTGTCTTTTCTTATCACATGAATAATCTAATAGATAAAACTTAGTAAAAATTATGAATAGACAACGATTCATCTTAAAACTAAACAACAACACCCTGTTGTTATAAATAATATTAAACAAAAAATGATAACATTTTATTTTGTTTGACGAAGCATTCCTCCGCAAAGGAAAATCATATTTATCATAAATTAACAAGATTAAGACATAAAAAATATTGAACTGTCCTTAAATAAGGACACTTGGCTTTAATAGGTTTATTGTAGAACCTGCTAAGTAAGTGAAAATAATGCTAACATTATATTTAGTATTTCTTTATTTATCTTCACGAATAATTTATTTTATCTTGGAACTGTTATTTTATCTAAAGTACTAGTGCTGATGGCAACAATATAATCTTGCTTTTGTCTTTAGCTTTAGTCCTTGCAAAATCTAATTCTAAGTTTCTCAGTCGGAAAAATAACACAAAACTGGTGGCCTTTGTCAGCTAGGCTTCCACTGCTCCTTTCAATTCAATTTAAGATAAGACACAACGGATGCTATATACGTTGTTCTAAGGCCTAAAAGACAATTTTTACTGATACAGTCCTTTATTAAAGTACACATATAAGTTTGCCTATATGGTGTTTCTTGAACCTCTATTACTGGTATACCATCTTATAGTCTTGCTTGCTTAGACTACAAAACGCAGTATGGCCAGGTGTGTAATCGGTAACGATTACCTTTAGACCTTACTTAATTCAAACTTGTAAACTTCTAATTAATTTAATTAAGTTATATATCCCTTTGATTGTTAAATTCACCTTAATATCTTTTATCTTTAAGTTTTTAATTAATTTCTAAATGGTTTTAAAAGCAATTCACTTAGCTGTTTCCGAACTTCTTATTTCCTACATTAGTGGGTTGCAGTAGTTGATAAACCGATACTTTCAATTAATTGCCTGCCGTAAATAGATCTATTTTAATGGATCCTGATATTAAAAGGATGTAGGTACTTTTAATTTACTCCTCTGACTATAAGGGGTGGGAATAAGAATTAAGTACCAGGTACTTAAAACTTCAATTAGAAAGATCTTTTGAACTAGACATTCCTTTTGTCTTATAATCAATGTTCTCTTGTATGTGGAGACTTTTAAAATGATTTGATTAAATAGAACAGCATAATGAGATCAGAAGAGATGTACTAAAAAGAAAAATGCTAGATGGATTTTTAAAAGAAAGGGTAGGGAGGAAAAAACATNTTTTTTTTTTTTTTTTTTTTTTTTTTTTTTTTTTTTTTTTTTTTTTTTTTTTTTTTAGATTAATTACTGATTTTATCAAACGGTTTCTTCATCTTTATTTCACGCTAACAGAATCCACTAGGTAGTGCTGACAAAAAAAGCTCGTTGAAAGGATTCTGCAGGAGATAAAAACAGTTTTTATTTTATCTCAGAGCTCCTAAGGTGTCCCATCTTCAAAAGATTTATACCCGAGTTAAGTCCTCATACTTCCTCTTTTTATTTCGATTTGTGTCGAGTTAGAAAAAAAAAAGATCGGGAAGAGTTGGCGACTGCTCGAGCCCAATCAATGGGACCCTGTACCTTATACATAATGCAAAAGGAAAACTGGCCCTTTTCCTCTGCCCTACGGTAGGATATCCTAAAAATCCCTTCAACCCTTCTCAACCTCATTAGAGAGAAAAAAGGAACATATGCTAATCTGCTGTGTATACCTTTAAAAGAACAACTGGACGTGGACGTTGTTCTTGCACAGTCCCCCCTCCAGGGAGATTGGGTAAGGCTTCGAGCTTTACCAGCTTCTCTTTTCCTACGTGATGAAATATTATATTATAATTTGTCATCTCTCATTTTCTACCAAGTTTACCCATACTGTATTCTGAATATTGCAGCATTTTTATTCATGCAAACTCTTTTCTTTTTCTAAAAAAAAGAACTCATTTTTAATTTTTCATGCGCTAATCTTGAATCCATTAATCTTTGTAATGCTTAAATATTTGATATGTTGGGAATCTCATGCACCCAATATTTATTACGTTATTTCATGTCCGACCACTTTTGAAGTTTTCCCTCATTTAATAGTTTTGTTTTTCCCTTTACGTGAGCAATCATACTTAGCTTTAACCTAGCAATGTATCCGATCTTTCAGTTTGTTTATACACTTTATCGAATTTCTAAAAAAGGCAAACAAAAGAAGATTGAGAAATATATGGTTTGTTATATATTGTTGAGGGGCTTGATTCTTGAGGGATAAATATGTTAAATGTTTCTATACGACGTCTGACGGTTTATCACTTAATAAATTATCTTAAATCCTCGTGAAATCTACCTTAACTTACAGCATTTTAATACATATGTAGTTTTATTGTAATGTAAATAAGGTCTGGCTGACATTATTATGACTCTATTAGTTACAACCTTACCGGGTTTCGGGATTATGATGTCTTCCCAATATCTCAATATTTCCGTATAGTTTATGCCATAATCTGTTTTAGGTTTTTTTATTTTTTTTTTTCTAACAATTTTTTAAAAAAAGTTTTCCTTTCTATTTGTGAACACGACACTTTATTTTTCAGGATTAACTAGTCCTTTTTTTCAACTGAGCTGCTGACTCGTCGTAGTTTTTGTGTTGGTATTAGGCTATTATCCTTTTAACGAACAATTTGTTTAACCATGTCAAGTTCTAGAACTGCTAGCTTGTCTAACTACTCCATCTTCTCGACCAGTATTTTATTTTATTTTTTATCGTTTTATTCTGAACAGGCTTCATCCATGCTCTTAATCCTAACAACTTTACCCCAACGTATGACTCCTCTAACTCGCAGTGACGTCCCACCCCGGCTCTATATTCTAATTTGTTGGATACTACCTTCCTTTTTTTCGGGGGAAAAAAGTTCGTAAATAAAGCACTGATCCCATGGATTATTGTGAGTGGAAGCTTTGAGCGCTGACCAACCCAATTTACCAAACCCTTACTGTAAAAATCCCATGGTTTAATACTGGTATTTAAAATGTATTTTTGTTAAATTATGATACATGACTGTCTAGTGGCAAACAGCAGCTTAACAATGAGCCCCATTTTGAGTATACTTAATTCTTTTCTTTAGCATTAACACTGCTATACTTGCACATTAAAATTACAAATTTATGGTTAATATTTTAAAGGTTTATATAATTAACCTTATGTATATAAGGTTAAGCTTANATTCTTGATTTCTTTGGATAGGTTCAACAAATCAATCGCAGATTCGCAAAATCAAAATGTTTAATCATAACAATAATTGAGAACAATATTTCTTAATTACCTAATGTTGGAATAAAAAGAAAGCACGAACAAAACAAAACAAAAAGAAAACAAACATAAAACTTCTAAAAAAGGCAACGAAGAATAAATTGTCTGCCAATTGGCATATAAAGCTTCCTCTACGGCGGATCATAGAATATATGGTCTCTTGAGTATAAAATAAAGAAAGTTAATTAGCTAACACTTACATAATTAGTTATTTTTATATTTTATTTTATTTATTTATTTATTTTTAACATTAGAAAGAAGAACAATCAATTATGTGCCCATCCTGAAAAATAGCATTTTATTTATGTATCCTTATTAAAAAAATTCTTTTCCTACTATATTTTTTCTTGTCTATCTGTTGTTCGGCATTTTTGCGAACCAACATAATATCTTAAAAACTACTCGCTCGTCTGGGCCTTTAATTAGCCTATTATTGGTCTCAATAATTTTAACTTTTTGTGACTATTTTTTTTTCCTACGCATATGTATAAGTTGGTTTTATTAACAACAATATTTAAAGTTATTAGGATAGTTTGTTGCAAGCATCCCAAAGATGGTTGGTTCCCTACTAATTTTAACTGTTTGAACACATTTCGAAACATTCGGAAATCAAAACAGATTTATCAACCACACATTCATTTTGAGGCAGCTATGTCTCACACTAATGGCCAAACTATTTGATTTTACTATATGTATTATTATTCTAACTATGTTATTTTATTTAATATTAAATAAAATAAAAGAAGTATAGGTGTTATAAAGAAGAACAATCAATTATGTGCCCATCCTGAAAAATAGCATTTTATTTATGTCTCCTTATTAAAAAAATCCTTTTCTTACTATATTTTTTCTTGTCTATCTGTTGTTCGGCATTTTTGCGAACCAACATAATATCTTAAAAACTACTCGCTCGTCTGGGCCTTTAATTGGCCTATTATTGGTCTCAATAATTTTAACTTTTTGTGACTATTTTTTTTTCCTACGCATATGTATAAGTTGGTTTTATTAACAACAATATTTAAAGTTATTAGGATAGTTTGTTGCAAGCACCCCAAAGATGGTTGGTTCCCTACTAATTTTAACTGTTTGAACACATTTCGAAACATTCGGAAATCAAAACAGATTTATCAACCACACATTCATTTTGAGGCAGCTATGTCTCACAATAATTGCCAAACTATTTGATTTTACTATATGTATTATTATTCTAACTATGTTATTTTATTTAATATTAAATAAAATAAAAGAAGTATAGGTGTTATATTAAATTAAAGTGTTAAACAATGCAGAACGTACACCTTTTATAGTTCTAATAAATAATAATAATAGTTTTTTATCAGTAACATAATGTTTTATCGTGTCAGATTTACGATTTTATTTTTATTGTAATTCATAAATGAGGGTTTCTAGGAGAAGAATGCTTCTTTTGTTGGTTTTAAATAACAATGTGGGTGTAATAACATTACATCAAAATGATCATGTCCTATTATCATTACGTTCTGCTCAGCATTAAATATAGATACAAATGTTAACTTTCCGTGTTACTAAAATATAAATATAGATAGTAAAGTCTAGGTGCTTTGTCAAATGCTCAAATGTGATCTCAGATAACGGCATTCAATCTATGAAGATAAATATTTAGTTTTGTTGTCGAGATAGCAATAACTTTTATTTTATATTGTCAATTAACACAATTTGAAACACATTGTTTTTCATTAATTAATTTTACAGTTGATTTTTATTGACAATTTTATAATTAATACTACTAACTAGGGCTTTTACTCTGTAACTTTACGATAGTAAAATAAAATATTATCCAAGATAAAAAATTAAATAAGTATGAATAATTATAATAATATTTTGCTTCCGAGCTTACCGAAGGTAACGGAAGCATTGTGTTCACTTTTGAGAACAAAAAAGTTTTAGGTCTCCGATTTTAAAAATTCCAAGACAGAAATCCGTTTCAGACATCAGGGAACATTTTTGGTTCCGTGTCTGTCTGTCTGTCTGTCGGTCTGTNCAATAAACAATAAAGTAATAAATCGTTAATGCTAATATAAAAATAAAGTTCAAGATAGCATGCGAGGAAGCTATGTGCCACACTAATTGGCAGTGTATTTTTTTTTTATTCAAAATGATAATCTAACCGCATTTTTATATTTTAATAGCTATCAGTTTTAAAATTGCTAATTACGAATAAATATATTGTTTTTTCCTTATCTTCTTGGTCTGATGTTGATTAATTTTTAATTACAAACTCTAAAAAATACAGTAATCCAACATTAACCATAATTTAGATTGAAAAAAAGTAATAAAACCGCATTAGCCGTTTACACAAGGGTAGAAAACCACATTATAAATTTTGATAGTAAAAAATACTAGAGAAAGAAACTTTTTGGAAGCATCTTATATTTCAGTAATTATAATATTAATAATCTATCTATTTATTTACTATTAATATTTGCAATGAACACAAAATAAAAAAAAAGAAACAACATCTGTAAATGTTAAACCCACAGTGGTCAAGACCAGAGCGTGGGGAGAAGTTAAATAGGTTATTAATTAAATTGTATGTCTCTAAAAACATATTCATTAAATGAGGAGTTCAAGCTTTGGTCAAAAAACTTTAGTAGAGTTACTGAGCCATCTCTACCCAAAAACTTTGGAGATTTTTTTTTAATTAATAAAAAATATCAAATTGAACATATTTCATACTGACGGGTGTGTAAGAAACTTAAAAATAACTAGTTTAATTTTTAATTCAACTGGCTATCCACCCTCAATATATAATATTTGATATTTTTCCTTCTATTTTCTTATTTAACTTTTATTTATTTTTTAGTAAACGTGAGGAACTATTTTATTGACAATCGGTAATTACGATTTCTTTGATTTTTTTTTTTTTTTAAATATTTAAACCCTTAAATCTTCTTGTTCGCCAAAAAAATAAAAACAATAAACAATTCTGTGTGTCTATTTAACTTACTATCGTTAATACCTGCTGGCCTACAAGTATGTAAATAATAAACTTATATAAATTTTAATGGATACAAAAATACAACTTTATGTTTAATTACTGAACGATAAAATCGAGGCAATTCCGTTTTATTGCAATAAATACAGAACTAGGAAATTTTCTGGTACTCAATTTGCAATTCCACTTTAAGAAATATATTACTATCGACTTTATTATTATTTAAATTTAAGTTTTGCAAACTAGGATTTACATTTGTAGTGGATTCGTCTACTTGTGTAGTATATAGCCTATATATTTTATTGTAGTACTTAACGAGTTCAATTTAATTAGAATTTGAACTAAGTTTGGGTAACAAGCAGTATACCTACTCCCAAATTTAAATAATAATAGCTGTATAATTGCTTTTATATTTTCATTGCTTCTTATTCTTATCAGTTTTACATAGTACAATAGGTGTAGAAAGTGAATGTTGTGACCAAAATAAAGAACATCAAAATCTAGGTAGACTAAACCAAAATGCACGTATGTGGTGTAGCTATAGTATGGTTTCTTTTGATTTCTTAAAAAAATGATAAGGAATAATTATTTTATATAATGAATGAACTTTTATTATTTATGCTCTCTTTTTTTTATACAAGTAAGCAGTTCAAGTTTTTTAGTCATGCCGCCTTATTATCACTTTTAAAACTAGCTGAATCAAGCTTTAAGTGTAATAAATATTTGAGTGTTATCTTTAACTTGTTCTTCTATTCTTGGTATAAATCGTATTATGTTTATTATCACTTTAATATATTACGTAAGTGTGTTATCTAACGTGTGATGTTTAATGTACTGAGACTTAGTTCAATGATTTGTCTGTTGATTTGACTGCTAAAGTTGGTTGTGAGATAAACAACCCACTTCTTGCACTGTTTCAGAAGGGAATATCCTTGGGAGTTTATATCTGATACGATTATTATCTCTACCTCTAGTTTTAGCTTCTTGATTTCAAAGTCTGGCTCTAGGTAATCTTGTTCTACGCCTGTACAATTGGTTTTCCTCTCCAACTTTATAATTCCCTTTATATTTAGATAATCGTAAGCTTCCTATATTCTGTTCTGTACTCTTTTACTTTGTTACCCACCCAAATGTATTTACTTGATTTTTATTTATTATTAAATCCAAGTGAACAATTCTTTTGTTCAAAATTTATTGGATTGAAGGTTACTTTGCCTTACTGGATAGTTAGTCTAACGAATATTGTCAATTTATATTTACAGAAGTGGGATATTTCTTTGTCCCAAAGGAATATTTGAACCAGGGGTATCCAACTCCAGTATTCCAGAGGTGAAAGACCTCTAGCGCTGATCGTGATGTTTGGCGGTTGAAATTGTAAACTATTTATGATCTTTTGACATTACTCGAATTCTAAAATATAAAAAAATACTGGTTGTCAGACATTTGTACTATTTTGTAAATAAATAAAAGAAATAAAACGAGCCTCGGTGGCTGTAAGAGATGCGCGATTGCTACAAGTGTAAGAGATTTCGGGTTCGATTCTAGCCAACTGACAAATTAATTTATTATTTATTTCTTTGAATTAAGATGCTCAAAATCTTTTTAATGGTGTAAAAGATCAGCGGTAGTAGTCAAACAAAGGTAGATAAAGAGGGGAGTTGGAAATCTTTCCGTTTAAGGATTCTATGATCGCTGATGTGAACATTCCCCAGTTAAGATTGTCAATTAATTTGAAAAAAATGTCAAACACAATAATACAAACAAACGGTGGGTAACCAACTAAAATCTTGCTACATCCGACCTAAAGCGGCTTTTAAACGATCAACTTGGTTGTCAACCAAGTTGACAACATTTAACACACACATTACTTTTGGAACGAAGTTCCTTATGGCACGTTCTGGAGCCCAGAAGTGAATCCGAAAAAAACGACCAAAATCACCGTCACGCAAAATCCGTCACGAAATNTCCATTCGGATCCCGTCAGTATCTGTCGATTGCTTATGAATTCATTCGATTTTGTACAGTCTCTAAAATGACAAACACCTATACCTTGCCATTTACACTTAGACCATTCTGTAAAAGCTTTCTCTCGAAGGGACTGACGAATCTTCCTCGTACTATACTGATCTCCAAGAATTTGGAATTCTAGTCCGAGACGATCCGCACAATCGGAAATTTCGGCGTCATAATCGATAATACTCTGCAACTGCACTTCGTTCGCACTTCTTAATTTTTGAAGAATGCTCAGGTGTTGCAAAGGAGCTTCCCACAAACATCTAAGAATATTAAATATAATAAATATAATAATAGGTGTTATATTAAATTAAAGTGTTAAACAATGCAGAACGTGCACGTTTTATAGTTCTAATAAATAATAATAATAGTTTTTTGTTTTTTTTATCAGTAACATAATGTTTTATCGTGTCAGATTTACGATTTTATTTTTATTGTAATTCATAAATGAGGGTTTCTAGGAGAAGAATGCTTCTTTTGTTGGTTTTAAATAACAATGTGGGTGTAATATCATTACATCAAAATGATCATGTCCTATTATCATTACGTTCTGCTCAGCATTAAATATAGATACAAATGTTAACTTTCCGTGTTACTAAAATATAAATATAGATAGTAAAGTCTAGGTGCTTTGTCAAATGCTCAAATGTGATCTCAGATAACGGCATTCAATCTATGAAGATAAATATTTAGTTTTGTTGTCGAGATAGCAATAACTTTTATTTTATATTGTCAATTAACACAATTTGAAACACATTGTTTTTCATTAATTAATTTTACAGTTGATTTTTATTGACAATTTTATAATTAATACTACTAACTAGGGCTTTTACTCTGTAACTTTACGATAGTAAAATAAAATATTATCCAAGATAAAAAATTAAATAAGTATGAATAATTATAATAATATTTTGCTTCCGAGCTTACCGAAGGTAACGGAAGCATTGTGTTCACTTTTGAGAACAAAAAAGTTTTAGGTCTCCGATTTTAAAAATTCCAAGACAGAAATCCGTTTCAGACATCAGGGAACATTTTTGGTTCCGTGTCTGTCTGTCTGTCTGTCGGTCTGT
>KZ651098.1:197223-219582 GCA_001010745.2 Gerris buenoi | reverse complement strand
ATATATATATATGTATAAGAATCTGGAAATCCTCTGAAGGTTGAACTAAGGGCTTAATTAATTTGTCTTTTTTTCATACGGCCAACATCAAAGGAAAGCTCTATTGGCCCTTTTCTGCTAAACTGAATAAAAAGAAAAAATCTTAAATAAATTTGCCAGTTTTTTTGTTTATAATTTTTCTCTCTTTTCTTTGTTTGAAGCACGCCTTTTTTGTTTTTTTGAAACATTCTTTTTCCTGCGTTGAATTTTCTGTTATTATTTTTTTTTTTATATAAAGCAATTGAGTTTAGTTTGTACGTGACATTGACGGTTTCTTCTCATTATTTTTTTGCGTTGTTTTCATCTTATAATGGGCCCTTGCCCTTTCTTTGTTTCAACGATTAGTTCGAGCTTCAAAACAGGATTCAGTATAAAAGGAAAAGAGTTTCTTTTTTCTTTTCTTAAAGTTCAAAAACTGATTTGAACAGGGATTAGTCTTCCTTTGACTGTTTCAAATTATTAGAGAAAAGTTGGCATAATCATTGACATATATGTAGTTTATCTAGAATTTTCCAGATAATTTTTAATGTTCTATGAAATATTATAGAAATAGATTTTGATTTTGTGGTACCACTTAATAATTATGACTAGAGAGGTGAATAGAAAAAACACAACAATATTGTCAACAATTTTATATTTTGTTTATAATACTGATTTAATCTATCATATTAATTTTGTGAAATTTATTTTTAAATAAATGCGTGCTTTTCCGACTATTTATTGCAGAGGGAAAGCATATTGTGTGACGATCTAATAAATTTAATTTTGCAAATCTGGAAGAGGATAGGAAGCAGTTGAGCTTAATTTATTTTTAAGTAAGCTCGCTGATCCATTCAAGTTCCCACACTACGAGTATTAAGCTCATATCAAGTGTGATAGGACTCATTAGAGACCAAAATAGTTGATGGTTTGTGTATGTCTTATGACGGCTCGATGGCCCTGCTGATTTTTTATGGCCTTTCCGCGGCCGCAGGTCCAGCTTTGTTAGAGGCAAGTTCCAGTCGATAATTTCCAATTAATCAGACCGAAGCGCAGTTTGTCATCCGTTCTGTGGAGGCGCTGGCCACAATGCGCCCCGGGGTCGGTAGGCAACGAGAGGCGCTAGTCTCGTAGTTAATGAGTTCCCGCCGCTATAAATCTGCTCTGGCCAGCTCCCTCTCATTAATTACCGGTGTGTGTATGTGGAGGGAAATTTTTCCTTGTCTATTTGTCTTAGCACGCTCTGACAGCTATTGAATACTTTCCGCTAAACCCGCATCCCATTCTCAACTTTTTTTTACCCCCCAAAAATAATTTCCCTATGCGAGCACTACCCTTCTCTCGTACTTGTTTTGAATTCATTATAATTTATGAACGCTTCGCATACAAATTATTTTTGCGTTGAATATTTCTCTTCAAAATCACACAACGTCCCAAAAATATTCCGCTGACGATATTATTTTATATTATTTATAATAATAGCTTTTATCATAAAAGGGAAAAATTAATAATGTACGTCTCTGTTAAAACTATTAATATTAATAATAGCTAGTAACATAAACGTTTCTAGGTCTAACCTAATCGCAAGCAGATGATAAGAAAGTGTTTAAAATTAAATTTTTAACAATTAGGAAAGTGGTCGGATAATAATTCCTGTCCTATATGTGTCCTATATGATCTAGGCTGTTGAACGGGACAATGTATAGGTATACAAGTTTTTAGTAGCTCTCTTAAAAACTTATTTTAAAAATGTATACCTTTCTGTACAAATATATTTAAAAATCACAAGTCGTAAGTAGTGTTAATTGTAACTTTATTTGATGTAGGAGTGTAGCGGAAATGTGTATCTCTAGACTGCTAGACTTCTGGGTCTGGTGCATCTTGTTCTTTGTAAGAGTATCCCCTCCTATTCTTGTCTCCTACATCCTATCAGGATATATTTTGTTCCCCCAATTGAAGAGTATTACCTTTATCATTTCCTAACTATGCTGGGTGGGCTTATCCTCTTCTTCTTGAAGAGTACTTCCTTTGAGTAGGTCTAGACTTACCTTCCTCTAAGGTGAGAGAAGTCTCTTTTTATTGGACCCTTCTTTTTTTCATCTAGGGGAAATGAATCTCGTTTCCCTTGGCTCTCCCGAATAAAGGACCGATACCTCTGAACATGGCTGCCCTTTCTATCCACCTTTCTCCCCTACTATGTAATCATTCCCTTCCAGACTCTGCTAAGAATCTAGAGTTGTTTTTCCTCCTGAATCATCATTTTCTTCGCTTTCCAATTACTGTGTGACAGATTTTCTTTTCTTTTCTTCGAAACCGAGGTTATTTCTGCCTCACTTTGGGTTTATCTTTCACAATCAAACACCAATACCATGTCAATCAATAAAAGCTTAAAACAAACTCGTACTTCAACTATACCACAGTGTATATTAGTTCTCAGTATTTGTAAAAACACTAAAAATGAGTCTCTTATCTCTAGAATAACAGATTGATTTAGCCTGAAAACAAATCCTCTATTATAGTGCCATATTGCTAAAGATATTTTTATATTTTACAGATATCAAATCGAAATTATAATTTTAATTTGTGTTATAACCATGAGGTAATTACTGTTACTCATATATTATGAGTAAGTACAGGTATGTAAAATATGTTCTGCAGTTCTCTCTTGTATTTCTCTTGATGAAACAATTTGATTGTCATATAACATGCTTTCATTGTTTATTTATTGTAAAAGGAAGTCGTTCCATTTCAGTACATATGTTATTAAAAGCTTTGTGTTCAATGTCAGTCTGGATGTTTAATAAAGAATGCATGATATCTACCTACGGTTTTAAATATACCAAGAGTTTGAATTCATTCTGTTCTTTAAGCCTTATTGTCTGTCTTTTTTTCTTGTATTCAAAAGTAATTTTGTTGTTTAATAGAGCAACTAAGCACTTATACAACACATTGATCCCCTTTATTTTATATTTTATTTTTCCGTGAGTTTTTCGGCTCGCACGTGTTTGCACCATTACTGGTTTATAGTTACTACGAACTTATGGTTCTTTCCTTTTCGAATAGATTGGTTCACCTTAACGATGAATTCCGTTTATCGTGATCCATGGCTGTGACGGACAAGAACTACAGATCTCTGCTCGGTAGATGTTACGGATAAGTAATNACTCATATATTATGAGTAAGTACAGGTATGTAAAATATGTTCTGCAGTTCTCTCTTGTATTTCTCTTGATGAAACAATTTGATTGTCATATAACATGCTTTCATTGTTTATTTATTGTAAAAGGAAGTCGTTCCATTTCAGTACATATGTTATTAAAAGCTTTGTGTTCAATGTCAGTCTGGATGTTTAATAAAGAATGCATGATATCTACCTACGGTTTTAAATATACCAAGAGTTTGAATTCATTCTGTTCTTTAAGCCTTATTGTCTGTCTTTTTTTCTTGTATTCAAAAGTAATTTTGTTGTTTAATAGAGCAACTAAGCACTTATACAACACATTGATCCCCTTTATTTTATATTTTATTTTTCCGTGAGTTTTTCGGCTCGCACGTGTTTGCACCATTACTGGTTTATAGTTACTACGAACTTATGGTTCTTTCCTTTTCGAATAGATTGGTTCACCTTAACGATGAATTCCGTTTATCGTGATCCATGGCTGTGACGGACAAGAACTACAGATCTCTGCTCGGTAGATGTTACGGATAAGTAATGTTAATATAAATTAATAGGGCTTCTATAATTTGACACGGAAATCTCTAAAAAAATTAATAATTAATTAGCTCAGTTGATGACTTGGCGAGATGTTACAACTAAACGCATTGTTTTTCAAATTTGATTTGTAGTAGAAACTGTCTTAGAGAGACATCTTCCAAATTAATCCATTGCACTATAAACTATGATACACCTAGAAAGTATACTCTCTTGGTTGAACTCTCTTGGTTGATGATATGCTATTGATTTCGTCAAAAGGTCTAATCTGCACTTTTTTTAACTAAATTATTCAGTTTGATCATCGAATTTTTAGGTATACGGTATCTTTTATGTTTAAATTTTATAAGTGGGTGCAAGAAATATAAGTTTTAGTCAATTTATTATTTTCATAGCTTTTATTTTTTATTTTGACAGTCATTTTTTTGTACTTTTATTGGGTACGTAGAATCCTTTATCAACTAAACTTACGAATTTGTTGAAGGAATATATAGTTGAAAGGTACCTAGTTATTTTATGTAAATATTTTCATTATAAAATCTTTTATTTAATTAATTCTTATTTTTTTAATATTTATAAAAAAAACTTATAATTTGGCTCATTAAATAATAAGATTAATCTTTGAAGTTCTTAAGTTTTGCCGGTAGTGGCAATAAAATTTTTCTACCTCCGTCCTCATTTTTTAAGAAACTGAAGATATCTCTATAATTTCATTATTTTATAACAAATTGTTTGGAAATTCTCAAGATTTTAAAATGGTGAATGCATTTAAAATAAAAGTAATTCATTTTTAGGAACTCTTTGTCTTGCTCTACCGTTTATCACGGTCTTCCGGGTGTTTTCATTTTTACTTGAAACGTTGAATTATTCCAAAGAATAATTCAAAATTTAATAAACCAATAATAATTCTTCGTCTAGAATGAGACGAGAAGAATATTTAAAAAAATCGCATTTCACTAAAATGTAAGCATCTAAGCTTTGAAGATCCCAATGAATTAATTTAAAATAATTGTTTTATTTACTTCATTTATTCAGAGATAGTTTAAAATTAAATAAATGTATACATAATAAATTTATTCTGTAAATATTTAGTGATTTGTTGTTAATTAAATACTCTATAAGTCTGTTGTAAATGTGGTGTTTTGTTCAAACTAAACTGGTTCATTCCCATTCCAAATTTAATTTTAACCTGAACATAGTTTAAATGATTTTGAATTTATAAATATGTCTACATAGTTTATGAAACAATTCTGCAGTATAATTCTGGTTAATATTTCACATATGGCTTTCATCGGTGAACCTTATACCGACTCTTTGCCGTCTCTTTAGTTGGCTTCTAGTTGTACATTAATTACCTTATTGTATAATAATATTTTAAAATGCAAGTCTTCTACAGCATGCTTTTAACGCAAAATGAAAATAAATTCCTTGTTACCTGTTCGATTAGTTAAAAACAATTCTGAAACATTTTCTATCATCTTCCTACACGAAATAATTGCATATACTAAGGTATTCAATTCTGAGGAGTTTAAATTATATAATCTGGGGCAGCATTTTTATGGAAAGGAAAAAGAACATTGGCTTACAATTTTTTTTCACTAATAGTTTGATCACAAAATATCAAACCATCATGTGTACATCTAAATAGAGAATATTTGTATTTTTATTTATTCATTAATTTTTACTACGTTTTTATTAGCTTGCTTTCTTGTTTGTTTGTTTGTTTATCCAGTACAAATCTTGCAATCGATTTTTAACTGATTTCCCGAGTAGCTTGACATTTGAAACTTTTGAATAGCCCAGGACACGATGACAATGTATTATTTTAATACTTTTAGCCATCTTTCAGCAGAATTTAATTCGTTTTCAGCAAATTTTGCTATATGGAGCTAATTTTGCTATAGTTAGTTTGAAAAAATCAGCAAGTTATTTTTTTGTTTTGTTTTGACATGTCCCATATTTACAGTCTTCATTTCAAATGACAGGTTGACAGGTTTCAAATTTATGATTTATGACAGAAAATTTAAAAACGTAGTATATAAAAAGTTCTTTTTATCGTGCAATTATTTTAAATCTAAAAGAAGACTGCATTTATACATATATTTAAAGTGTGAAAGTGTTAATTTTGAATTTTTCAACTTAACTGGTTCTTTTGTTAATTATCAGATTCCACTCTGAGCTTTTAATTAAAATAAGCTTTATTGATGTTAGCTCGCAAGATTTCCACTACAGAGGAATCAAACAGGTGTTAAAAAGAGGGTTAAATTGGAGAATAAGTTGTATGCGGATGTGGAGAATGTTGCGCGATTGTTACGGCATGGATCTCTTTGTGGGAGGCTACCTCTTAGAAAGGAGGCCCCGTGAATCGAGCCTCATTTTTCGCCTTTGTCAGTCCGGGAACAGGGTTCTCTCCTCACCCCTGATTAAGACGTTGCTCGAGTACCTAGAAGGTGCAGAAGAAAGGAGCTCTCCTGGAAGAACCCACCCCCTTAGTCTACTACACTCCACCGCCTCCTTTTGCCGCCCAAGTATGTAATTAATCCCACCCCTGAAGCCTCCTTTCTTTGCCTTTCATCCCTTCAGAATTACATTTTAACTCTATTCCATTGTCGAGAAATACAAGGTATCCACTTTTTGAATGGATTACTACCTCTCCCCACTCTCTTTTCTACCTGACTCCTATTGTACTTTTAACTTTGCAACAATTAAATTGTACACCAGCAATTTTTGTACTCGTATTTAAAAGACCCATTATACTCTATAGAACACTTTCAATTAAGTTTTATGTTTGAGGAAAAAAAAAAGAATCCTCTTGACACTTATAATTTTGTTTAAAGGAAGTTTTAAATAACCCATTTCAGGATTTGTTCCTCTTTCATTTGATGCAGAGTTAATCGACAAACACTGGACCTTATTTAAAAAAGTAATTTATATTTTTCTGAAGCTCTAAATAGTGAATTTCACTCGGAACATAAAAGTAAATGATTAATTACTAAAATTAGAATTAGAAGCAAGTATGTTCACTGAAGTATTTAGTTTTTAATTATCAGTGAGCTAAAAATTATTATTTAATATAGTTAAAATAATACATTTTTAAAATATTAGCTTTTACCAGAAACTTATCAAAATCTAACCTATGATACTTTTTATTACTACGTTTTTATTAACTTGGTTTCTTGTTTGTCCGGTACAAATCTTGCAATCGATTTATAACTAACTTCCCGAGTAACTAGACATTTGAAACTTTTAGAATAGCTCAGAACACGATGACAATGCATTATTTTAATACTTTTAGCCATCTTTCAGCAGAATTTAATTAGTTTTTAGCAAATTTTGCTGTATGGAAAGTTAGTTCGGAAAAAATCTGCAAATTATTTTATTTGTTTTGACATGAGCCATGTTTACGATCTTCATTTTGACGGGTTTCAAATTTATGATTTATGACAGAAAATTTAAAAACGTAGTATATAAAAAGTTCTTTTTATCTTGCAATTATATCTTAATTAATTAATAGGACTAATGTTTTCAACATTTTAGTTTAAGCAGGGCTGATGCCCGAAAGCTTTAAATTCAACTTGATTTTTTTTTTTCATTTATACCCCTCGTGCACTCAATCAGTGGTCTCGCACATACACTCACTTCACACACACTTATATAATTAAAGTAGGGAGATAGATGGAGAAAAATAATCTCCGGCACCGGGATTTGAACCCGGACCCAGAGTTTTACTACTTAAACTGTATTTTAGAATTATCTTTCTCTCTCCGGAGCGCGAGCGCGATGAATTAGTCCTAATATATAAAGTGTTTTCTACCCTTTTTTTTATTAATAGTTTTAATTATTTCAAACAAAAGTTAAATTACTTTTTCCTCCAATTTGAAATGGTATAAGTTTTAACGAACTAAATTCGAATGCACTAAATGTATCTCTGTCCTATAGTCAGTATATTTGTTCTACCCATGAAAGCTGTTGATTCTATAGGTAAATCACAGGACATAATGTTTTTGGGAAAGTTTCTAATTAGGGTTTTTACTGTTCTTTCTATTTATTTATTCTTAATAAGTAAATAATTGAAAAGGAATTCTTAGAAGCTAGAATTATCATTTTTTTTAAATGTTAATTAGGAAAAAAAGAAAGGTTATAATGAGCTTTTAATTTTAACAAATTTGTTTCAAAATTAATTTTTTGAATTAACCTTTGGAATATTTTATTTATTTATATTTTTTTTTTTTAAAGAGAGAAAATCTTCTTAGAACTGGCAAAACTTCTTCAATAATAATAAAAAAAAAAAAAAAAAATTTAATGAAAATTTCACTAAATTCTAAATAACAATTCAAACTTTACATTTTAATAATAATAGTTTGGAATTTTTATCTTGTCTAATTTCTACTCATCATATGAAACAACGGTGAATAATGTTTACGCTTTTATTGGTTAAATACATTTGATATACTTATGTGTGTGTTTAAGCTGGTTGTAGTTGAATTTATTGAATCAATAATAATTCATTCATAGGGGAAGGATCTTATAATTATAGTACACTTGTTTTAAAGAATTGCCCTTTATGAACTTGTTTTCTTATAAATCAGTGCTAGGCTGTAATAATTTAATATTAAAATAAAATATAGATTATTCACTGTAAATACAGTGTTTGGGATTAAACATTAAATTATCATTTATTTAATGCAATCATTTTTTTACCTAACTAGATTTAGGTAAAAAACGAAGTCTACATAAAGGCAATAGATTATCGCTTATAAGGATGGTAATGTATACGTTGAAATGGAACTACCCGAGGTGCCATTTGCTTAATCAAATAAAAGGTCCTCTACTTTGCCATTTGCCCACGCAAAAGATCACATGACGAGAAGCAGTAACTTTGTTCCTAAGCTTTCTCCTAACTTCTCGTACAATAGTAAATCATTCTTTAACGCAAATAAAAACGGAATTATAATCTTTTTTTTTTTTTTTCTCCATGAGTAAAATAGTTGATTCTCTCATAATACAATAAGCAATAACATTAAAAATCGGATGAGTTCTTCTAATGATAAAAGGTTTTGTTTATAAAAAAAACGTTTGTGCGCAAGTGATTATAATAGTGGGTGCTAAATATAGGCCAACAATAGGCTAATTATGACCAACCATCTAAATTGCATTTAGAATCGGACGGGTAGTTTTTCAGATTTGTTCATTCCCTTCAATTGAAAGACTGACAGACTCTTGACTTCCTTTCCGTAAAGTTTAATAATGCAAGTTGATAACGAGAAAATAAAATAATTAATCTTATTTATTATTACCTTTAGATTACCTTATCTTATTTATTATTTACATTTATTATTACCTAAAGTTAAAGCATATTTTAAGGCATAATAAGGAGATATTAAACAAATATATTTAAAAACAAAATGCTTATTACAAACATTGTCGTTCGCTTCTTTGTATTTGCTCTAAATACGTGTGTATATAACTATATGTAACTAAAACTAAAGTAAGTAACTATATGTAACTTGAAACTAAATAATAGACTGACAGACTCTTGACTTCCTTTCCGTAAAGTTTAATAATGCAAGTTAATAACGAGAAAATAAAATAATTAATCCTATTTATTATTACCTTTAGATTACCTTATCTTATTTATTATTTACATTTATTATTACCTAAAGTTAAAGCATATTTTAAGGCATAATAAGGAGATATTAAACAAATATATTTAAAAACAAAATGCTTATTACAAACATTGTCGTTCGCTTCTTTGTATTTGCTCTAAATACGTGTGTATATAACTATATGTAACTAAAACTAAAGTAAGTAACTATATGTAACTTGAAACTAAATAAAAATACCATTTAATTGATGTGAATATAGTACATGCATTTTGTTTTTTCTTATAATAATAATTTTATCTTTCTATTCACAGCGCTTCAGCCTAAGCTGTGGTGACCCATAAGGTCTGAATTCGGAAAAATGTACAATAAATTTGAAGTGAAAACTAATTAGATAATTAATTAATAAACATGCAATTTAAAAAAAAATAGCTAAACAAATTTCTTTTTTTTATATATCGTTAATGTTAGGTTTAAGTTCAACAAAAGACAACAATTATTTGTGGAAATAATCATTCAATAAAATAAATTGATTCATTAGAAAAATTGTTGATATAACTATTAACCAGTTTCGTATTATAATACTAACTAAAAAAGACGTATTATAAATAAATAGTATAAATAAATAAATAATTACTCAGTAACATACATTTTGTAAAAATTCTTATAACTAAATAACAATCCTATAAACTAATAATACAATAACAAAAAATAACAGACATCGTAACAGTATTATAACAATTTATTTAACTCTATTCTGACTAGTTTGGATGCAACCATGCATCTTTATAGATTTGCTCCATTCTTCTCCACTCATGTCGATCTAGAGCTACTCTTGGCCATTGCTGTGGTTCCACCACAGCATCTTCTCATTTCCATGTCCCAGTAAACTTTAGGCCTTCCACTTGAAACTAAAGTAAGTTTTTAATTAAGTTTCGACTTGTTTCTTTAAGTGGCAATATATCATTTAAAAAGTACTTTATAAAATCCATTATTTGTAATTTATAAAATGCGTCAAGTGGGAAGTAAAATATAAAAATCAACTTTGTTAAGGTATTAGTTATATTTCTTATCCGTAAAAAGAATTGTTTTTGTTTGGTTTAATTTTTAAAAACTTTTTTTTTTAAATAATGGGGAGGACTATATAGGGAGCAAAGTCGATCCGGGTTTTCTCTAAGCCTTGAGACTTCTTTCGGGAAAAAAATTCCACGATTGAGGATTTAAAAAAAAAATCGGATTACAGAAAATCGGACGAAATGAATAAGTTTATAAGTGAGTTGTGGATGTATGGTTATATATTTCTCTCTCTCACTTACGTCAAACTTGATTCGATTCCTTGATCCTGGATTAAGGATTTTTCTCTACAGTTTCTCGTGCTTTTTATGTATATACCGATATATACAATGGGTATATATACAAAAGGATATCCTTTTTTTCCTTCGTTAAAGAGTTAACGAAAGTTTTCTGGTTTCTTTTTTTTATTTTATTATTATTTTTTTTTTTTATTTACAAATACATTTTAATTTCTTTCCTTGTGCCCTATAGCGTACTTCAATGATGGTTTGCTTTTTTACAATCGATTATTGTTTATTTTATTTAATCACTCCCTCTTCAATTTTTTTTAAATCTTACACTATTATTATAATTGTTTATTCTTAATTAAATGTTTTAATGAAATTAATAATTCAATATTTTTTCAATTCAAATATTTTTAAAATCGGATGAGTAGTTTCTAAGATATGGTGATCGCATGTATGTGACCAAAAAATGTCCACTGATGTCTGAAACGGATTTTTGTCAAGGCATTTTTCAGTTCGTAGACAAAATAAAATGCCGATCTTCAGAAAAGCTTGCGTTACCTTGGGAAAGGTCTGAAGCAATAATTATAACTTAGTAAAATTCAGAAAGTTCGCTAAGGTATTCAATTAATCAGGACTACTAATGGTAAAGTTGACTCAATTCGTATAATAATAGCTGAAATGAATAGACGTGGTTATAATGCAGAGGTGTAGTTTATTGTCCCGTAGGATTTGCAATATTCTCCCTAGATGATATGGCATTGTCGTAAAACACCCTCCCGACATAACAATATTCATTGTTATCGTTTCGGGGTTTCATCTTTCACCTTAATAAAAGGCACTAGGAAATATTTGTTACTTTAGAATTTAAGCCTACCTTTTACATCTTGCACATATTTTCCATTTTGAAAATGCACTTGGAAGAAATACGAATTTAATTATGTTTTAATATTTATGACAGAAAACAACAAATTCCGTATCGTAACTTGTTATCTAATTAAGAAATTTATTTGAGTATAGATTTGCTTCGCCTATTTTTTATGTCTTGATGATAATCTTCATGTGATGGATGATAAAAGAACTGAAGGTAAAGGAGTATCAAAAGAAAAACAGGAGGAATGAGATAAAGGAGGAATTGGTTAAATTTATCTAAGTTTCATAGCATGTGGATCCAGCGAGGTTGTGTGCATTAAATGACGCCACGTTTGCGTTCGATCCCCTCGACGTGATGCATGATTCACTGATGATCACACTTGCTAGAACTCTCTATCTGGATGCTTGTAAAAAAGGTCTCATTGCTAGGTTTGAAAAAGCGGTTCATCCTACCCGTCTAGTAATAGTACTACACCTTACTGCTACTACAACTACTAAGTTAGATAGTAATTAAGTGTTTACAAATAATTAATTTTCAATCTATGAAGTTATCAAACAATAGTTTACATCAATTCTCACTACCTCTGATATAGATTAATTTTGTCTCTACAATCGCAGGTTTGTTTCTTAGACTAGATTGTTTAACGGATTTAATCAACTGATCAAGGTTGTAATAGAAGAGGTGTGATTGTCTTTGTATTAAAGTCTTATTTGAAAGGTGTCGAAGTGATAGTCTTACCAATTGTGGTTCTCTTCATTCATAAACTGATTATAGCCTAGATAGCAACTACCTATAGGCAGTTTCTATGTAGGCAACTTACCAGGTTATGAAGTTCATGTCACATCTGCACTTTCGTGTTTACCGACTCTCTAGTTCCAGCTGCTGTGTTAGAGATCTATTTGGAGAATTGCGATTACCTTGGTCTTGCTTCTGCTTGTTAGGATTTGTCTCCGAAGGCCTCTAATACAGTTTAGCATTAGCGAACGCCCCGAGGCCAGACCCCCCTTATTTGAAAGCTTCCGTCTGAAGCGCCTCCGAAGCTTGCTAACCCTTCGCTGACAAAGGAAATCCAAGGATAATTAACGCTTTAATGGTCGTGCTTTCCAAATCAATTCATTCTCTCAGAGGTTGTTACAAGAGCACTCCTCCCTTGTCATTTGACAGGTAATTAAACAAATTATAACCGTTGTTTCGTGTCCCCAATGCCAATCACCTAAAGCCTTAATATTAATTTATTTTATAAATTGGCTGGTTACCAGAATATATTAATTATTCATTTTTGATTTATTTGAGGGAAATATATGGTGTTCGGTTTTTACTCTTATTTGAGGTATGGAATGAATTAAATATAAATTTACTATTTCGAATGTTCTTGCTTAAATTGTTAAACTTATTTGTATTATATTATTTTTAATTTCTTTTTATTTGCCATTAAGTTTTCGGTTATGATGAGGATAGGGTCTTAAAATATGTCTTGCGAAGTGTCACTATAAAAAAAATATTAATAATACCCCTTGTGAAAATTCCCGCTAGTCTGAACTCATGAAAGAAAAAAAAAATATTTTATATTAGATTTTAGAGTGTCATGTTTTAGACCCATTATCTAGTTTTACCAAGCAGCTTATAAAAACAAAACAAAGAAAGAAAAGCCGCATGATAAAATTAAATTCTGTTGTGAAAATTCGTGTTACTCTATATATATTTTTTCAAAAGTCTTTTATGTTCAAAAGAATAGAGATGGAGTCTTGACTTTTATGGAGTACTTGTTTATAAAAAAGAAGAAAGTTTACGATCTATTTTCTCTTTTTCATGCAAGAATTCAAAATTAACCTTAGGTGAAAGGGGAGAGAGAGAGAGGTAAGCGCTCAAAAGTCGTAAAAAAAAGAGAAGAAAAATTGTATGCGTTAGAGGCTGTGGAGTGAAAAAAAAGTAGGGAAGCATCAAATTATAGGAAGATGAGCGATAGGCTGCTGGGCTGAAGGTGAGGAAAAAGTCTTGGCAAAGTCCCCGGGACTTAAAAAAAAAACCCTTTAGAACTCGAAGGTCTCTGTCTGTACGGGGGTAGCAAACAAATATCCCTGGGGCCTTTGGACCTGGGAATAGGAAAAGAGAAAATTTCTAAAGGCTTTACTGTTTGCCAAACTGAAAGGAAAGCGGCCGAGGAGGAAGGAAAGCGTGTGGAAACGGCTTGAGATGGGAAAACTCTCTGGTGAGATTTGGGAATTGAGAAACGAGTTGCGTTCAATGAATGAGAACGACAAAAAAAAAAACCTATAGTTGGTGTGTGTTTTTTTTTCTCCGACCTTTTTCCGTATGTTTTCCAAAGTTACACTGAGAAGACTATGACTTTGCTATGGGTCCTTATCTTCCTTTTTTTTCCAAAATAAGCTTTTTTTAAAAAAAAAAAAAAAAAAAAAAAAAAAAAAACCTTTAAACTAAATGTCAAAAAGTATTTTTTGAATTTATCTCGTTCATTTAAATGTATTTTTTTTTAACTCGATAGCTCTTTATTACTATGATGGTGACACAGGACTGCAGACGACTTCAGTTATCTTTATTATCTGGTTCACAAGTCATTTTTAGTTTCGTATGTAAGACTTATTATGTTAGATAATCATTTTTGCCTTTTAATTATAAATTTAGTTTGGTTTACCTTTGTTTTTTGGACAAAACAATAAGTATGTTTTTTTTTTATTAATTTTTCAAAGATGCATTGGCACAAAAACAAAACCAAATATATTATTACCAAATATATATTTGTACTGACAACGTCTCATTTCCGTTAAAAAATTTTAACTCTTCGTTTTTTAAATTACTGATATTTGGGGCTTTCCTACAAAATTCGTGTATTTGGGTTATTAGTTATTACACATAGCATAAAATTATTCAAATTTTTGTGATAAGTTCTTTCGAAGATCAAGTGCGTTGTAGACTGATAACCAGAGACCTTCAAATGCCTTTTTACCATGGCGCCATACTAAAATGCCACATTTTGCCCATTTTTCGGTAAAAAGCCACATTTTGCCAATTTTTGGTAAAATGCCACACTTTNATTTAAATGTATTTTTTTTTTTAACTCGATAGCTCTTTATTACTATGATGGTGACACAGGACTGCAGACGACTTCAGTTATCTTTATTATCTGGTTCACAAGTCATTTTTAGTTTCGTATGTAAGACTTATTATGTTAGATAATCATTTTTGCCTTTTAATTATAAATTTAGTTTGGTTTACCTTTGTTTTTTGGACAAAACAATAAGTATGTTTTTTTTTTATTAATTTTTCAAAGATGCATTGGCACAAAAACAAAACCAAATATATTATTACCAAATATATATTTGTACTGACAACGTCTCATTTCCGTTAAAAAATTTTAACTCTTCGTTTTTTAAATTACTGATATTTGGGGCTTTCCTACAAAATTCGTGTATTTGGGTTATTAGTTATTACACATAGCATAAAATTATTCAAATTTTTGTGATAAGTTCTTTTGAAGATCAATAAGTCATCAATCAAAGACTGATAAGTTATCAGTCTACAACGCACTTATCAGTGAGTAAGTACAAGAGATAAGTACTCTTCTACTAAAGTAATACTTTAAACGTAAAGTATGCAAACTTTCTATTGACAAAGGTCTGTTTTTAGTGTACCATCATTAGCATTTTAGTTGTGTCAGTAACAGCTAGAGTTATGAGGTGGAGGATTCAATTTACGAGTGTGTGATTGCAGAGTTACTGTAATAGTCACATTAGTAAATTTATCTCGGGATTTCAGGACTGAATATCTTTTTTGTTCATCGGTATACTCCCTAATAATTTAAACATTTTGATTCCTTTAAATAATAATAATTTTTCCCGTTGAATGTTCAAAAGTGAACTAATTGGATTAAAGTGTTAGTTAACCGCTATGAACGGTTCGAAGTTTGCCTAGTTTTGTAGAATGGATCTCTTATTTCATCAAGTCGAGGGTAGGTTCTGGCTATTTGCGAATGAATTATGGACTGGCCGCGGTGTAATCCAACTCCGGAGGGGTAGTCGGCTCTTCAAATAGTCGAGCTGATTGCGGTTGGAGCTGGCCTTCTTCCTTCCTCATTGCCCATAATCTCCCTTAATGAATTCAACTAGTTTCAAGTAATTTAAATAGCAAATGGTTAGAGAAACAGTGCGAAGGAGTGTGGAAGCCTGTTCGCTGTTTGTCCGACATAGTTTACATTAATTTGTCGAGGGTTTCCTTGTTCCTTTAAGAGAATTTCTGGCTTCTGTAAGTTAGCAAGTGAAACGGGAGGAACAACAGCTACGGGCTTTCAGTGGGAAGGGAGTATCGGCTGTTTATGTAAGCTCGCCTCTTTGCCCGTCGACACCCGACTACGCCAAGACGAGGCCGCCCCACACTTTAGACAACTCATTTACATAACCTCATGCCTTAATTTTATTGGGAAATTTAGAAGCCAAACAATTTCGTGGAAATGGAAACTGTTTGATCGTATGAATTTCCTAATGTCTTTAACAATATTTGGCTCTACTTATACTACATTGGTAACTGGATATTGTTTAATATTTATCTGCAGGTATTTTACTAAAAATAAAATGTTCATTTTATATCCATTATTTATTTTCTAACATTAGTTTTTTTTTATGTTTACTATATTGCTGTATTAGTACCACAGACAATAAATCTCTGACATAAAAAGTGCGCACTACTCATTACTCCATAATTACCAAACTCACGAATTATTTCACATTTTAAAATTTTTATGTGTAATAAAATAGAAGAACTCAATTAATATTTTTAATGTTATTTAATTCTCATTTAATTTAGAACTAAAAGTCAAAGAAGAATTTTCGTTTTATTAATTTAAACTTAGATTTTAATTTCGCCTAAATAAAATATTATTTAGAAGTAACGGGTATCTTTTTTACCCAAGTTTGTTTCTTTTTTTAATCTCAGTTTATTAATTAAGATTGCCATTTTTTCCAATCTTGTTATCTACAAGTATAATTATTTCAACTTTCCTTTTTTTATCTCTATTTTATTTATAACTTTTTTTTTTGTTTTACTTAAACTAGTTTACATCGGGAAAAAAAACTTTTTAATTCACTCAAGTAATTAATATGTGATAAAGTCCGTGGACTCCCCGGTGGTTTTGAGAAAGTCTGACAGTTTAATAAATCAAAGTCCAAGCGGAGAAACTTGCTCATTTACCAGATCTGGCTAATTATTCAAAGTTACTTGACCTTCTACTCCCTTTTTTTCTCCTCCGCAGCTTCCAACCTTTCACCCTTCTCTCTTCTTGCCTTCAACCAATTTTATAATATATGAAGCCAGACCTCTACGCACTTCTAATGTTTTCTATTTTTTTTTTTTTTTTTTTTGTAGCAACTTGGAGTTATTTATTTAAAAAATGTTGACCCTACTTGGGATTTTTGAAGTTGTAAATAAGTAATTCGATGGTTTTAGAGCCATGATTTCGCCCTTCCTTATTTTAGTTTTTTAATCCTTTTTCTCTTCCCTGTTAATTTGTAAAATAATAATATTTTCTAAAACATTTTTTCTGTCTGCTTTATTTTAGGCTTATATTTTACGGTATTCTTTTCTTGCACTCTTCTCTATACTTATTTTACTGTTGATAAAAGTTGAATGTCATTCAGTCTGTTCATTTCAAAACTATACTAGAGTAAAACTTTTACTTTTTTATATAAAACCGATAAAAAAATGACTAATTTTGTTGTTTTTGTATTCGTTAATTTAAGCCGGCGTTTTCCAAGGAGAGAGGATGTTTTTTTCTAAATCTCATGTAGACAGTGGGGTCAGGTCAAGTGCGCAAAATATCAGCAAGCTCGTAATAAAACTGTAGATTTTGTGTAAAAAATAACAGACTTTTCTTTATACTCATATATAAAAATTATTGACCTTATAACTAGGGTTGAAATTATCTAATTTTTAAATATCTTTATAATTTTTTAATAATTGTGTGCTCAATACATTAAAATATATTCTATAAAACACACGTAAAATCTCACATTGAATAAATCGTGATTGTATGTATGTATTTATCTACATTGCCAATGTCACTTCGGCAGTCGGATAGTATGTACGTTACTAACAAGTCTATCTTTAATCCCCTTCCCCTTGCCAAATATTAATCTCTCAAAAAAGTATGATGTGTTTAGTAAACAACATTGCGTTTGGCAAAACGATATCTCAGATAGAGTCAACAATAAACAACATGTCCGTATCAATACAATCCTTTTGAAATATATCTTGTAAAAATGTTAACGTTGAAAGAGAGAGAGAATACGTATTTTTTTTTGTCATATATCGTTTCAATATAGGATGAAATTGGGTTAGTGGTATCCTACATGAAAGTTAGATTTTTTTTTTATACTTCTCTCTTTTCCATTCTTATAGACAATATGTGCAGGTTGGCTGCGTTTCCTCAGGGGCCATAAAGGGTGTTCAGGGCACCTTTTCCTTGCAAAGGTGGAAGCATCGTTTGATAGGAAAGGGCCCCTTTACTTCGCCCTCTTTTTTTTGTGTAAAAAAGGGGGCGGCAAAGTGATCCGGAAAATTGACGATGAAAAGTTAACGTGAAGCTGAAGAGGCGAAGAAGGCTTTAGATCAAACACCTCGGTGCGGATCTCTCCCAAGGGACCGGACCTCGTCCCTTACCCTGACTTAAATTCAAATACTTATTCATACATCCACTTCGCTTTCTTTTTCGTCTACAATGCTTTAACACTTTTCTCTTTCATCCTGTGTAATATTCTCTATATTTTAGCATAGGGAACATGAAACATTTGTTCAAATTTATTCCCAACTTATACGTTGTTGTATCGGCTTGTCTATCTAAACTAGTCCCTAAACTGGTCCTTAAAATACACTAAAACTACATAAGCTTATTGTATGATAATTATTAAACTATTAATGTTATAAAACTTATGTTATACAATTTTACTGAAACAAATTGTTTCCTCATTGTTTGAGAATATAGTTATGTCCTACCTGGTATTTTCCTATTTATTATTCTATCCTGAACGATAGCTAATTTAGATTTTCTTAATAAGAGCCCATCTTTTTAGAAAATGTGTTATTGAATTTTTCAAGACAGATATTTTGAAATATTTATTGCCTTTTGGTCTAGGTATATAGTTTATTTTTTTAAATATTTATCAAAGAGATGTTTTCAGTCTGCGGGCAAAGGACATATTTTATTAATTTTTTATTTAAAAGGACATATTTTTATTTCATATTTTTCAGACCAGCTTGTTTATAAATTTATTTTCTGAAATTTTATTTTTTATTTTTACTCCGACGCTCTCTTTTTTGTGACGCTACATTTTTCTTTTTGACTTCTAACTACAGTTGTATAATTTATCTCTAGGTATTAATTACACAATGCCAGAGTGGTAAAAGCAATGCTACTAACTTCATAAAGCTCGAGGATTTAATGAATTATTGAGGTGTAATTAAAGGTAGCGTTTTTTCGAGGGTGTTGATAAAGGAAGGCGGGTGCGTATCGGTCGTTTAGTTACAATATGAATGTTCGAGCTTGCGGGGGTTCTAGGTTGCTTGGATCTCCTCAGGCGGTAGACGGTTAAAACTTTAACTTCAATTAGCCTTTCGTCGGATTAATTTAGAGGATCGTTGAAAGTGGTATTGTGCCCGGGAGCGCTGCAGTCGCCACATCTATTATCACTGGCGGAGCGAGCAATAAAGGTGGAGTTGTAAGTAGCCGTCTCTAGACCCCCTGTAATTTGAAAACTGGGTGGTCTACTCTCGATTATCTTCCCGCATAAGAATAGATTGTATTTGTTTTATAAAAGACACTAGAATTGAAAATGCCATTTGATTAGAAGCTTCCGGAACCGACTTTAAGAATTATCGATACAGAAGCAATTATTGTGGGTCTTTGTACCTTTGTTTTCTGCTACTTGGATTTGTAGGTTTTTTATTTGGATTTCTCCCCCTTTCTGAGATTTGTTGTTAATGGGGAAGGGTGTTTAATGGACAGGGTCCCTCGGTTTATAAGCAAATCGCCATTACCTGCCAATGTCTGCCAACACTGCAAAAACAACCCTTACTTCGATCTAACCCTCAATTCCAACCAAATTCCTACACCCTTGTAATATCGACAACAAATTTTATTCCCACATACCAACCCCTTCATGTCTTTTTATATATATAGAAATGCATTATAATATATGATATTTATGATCATAAAAATATAATATATATTCGGTCATAATATCTAAAACTGATCAGTCAGTAAATAGGTCAATTATATTGTTAAAAATGGTTATAACCATATCACTTGGGATTTTTTCTTTATATTAACGATAGAGTTTATAATTTATTTACTCTCTACATCACTAAAAATAATTTTCCTAACATTACATTGTCCCACCACCCTTTGTCGAAGATTCGTCGCAAGAAGCGAGAGTCACAAAATATAGCTTTTCGGCCTTGTTGTCAACTATTGTGTAGCCTTCAAAATGGAAAGGATGTTTAGAAGGTGGCAATCATAAACTATAAAATTTGTCTATTTGTATAAATATTGTAAATTATTTAATTAATGTATCAATTGTCTAGTCTTATTGTAATAATTACAAATAGAATAACTACGCCTAATATCATTTAACAGTATTTTAAACATAATTAGTTAATAGCTTATAACTTTTGAACATCAAATAATTTTCGCCTTATGTTAAAGCAAAATAATTCCACCATATAATCAAAGTGAAGTTGTACTTGGTGTTAATTCTTTAAGATTTCTACCGTCCTCTCCATTTTGGTATCATTGTTTGCTAAAGAAAATGAGAAAAAAAAGGAAGGAAGAAGAAATGACTTAGGATCGTAAAACATTGTTCCGTTTTAACTTAGTATACAAACGAGAAGCTCCTGTAAAATTTATCAGTTGAAATGCAAATGTCCTCTCAGGCTTGATGGCCTTATAAAAGCCTACTAGGGTAGTTCTCTTTCCTCTCTCATTTTTTATGTTATTTCTTTTCTCTTTTTTTCCCCCTCTCGTTTTTATCTGTGCTACTATCTTATTTTTTTTTAAAAAAATAATTTTATTAAATTTTTTTCCCCCTTCGTTGTTTTCACCAATAATTAATTACGAGTTTTTACAAGAGGCAAAATCTCCGTGTAGTTTTTTTGTTTTTTTTTCCGACCCCAAAAACGAAAGTTTAGTAATATTTCTAGATTAAATTGATATAGAATAGATATTAACATGATGATATCAATTTTTTCCCACAGTTAGCTTCGCCTTTTTTTTAAAATGATTGTAATTTGACGGGTATATAAAAGAAAAACAATCGGTAAGTTATCATTTTAAACAGCTCGTTCAAATCGATATTGAACCCACCCAGAGAGTTGAAAATGATTAGTCTTCCCTTTAAAAAAAAAAAAAAAAAAAATGAATACAGCGTTGATCTGATATTCACTAATTCCTAACAGATGGCAATCAGAGAATTCTTGACAGTGATAAATTGGCAGTTTGAATTTGAATTAGTATTCTCGGTAATTACTATGTCCGGTAGTTGGAAGAATAAACGGAGTCAATTAGCAGATATAAAAAAGTCTTCTTTTCTACTTTTATATAATATATTGAAGAAGTTTTTACTTTATTTATTTTTATATTATTACGTGTTAAAGAAACTAATTTTTAATGCAAAAATGGTAAGTAGTGCGTCTTCAGGTTCTTTTTTTAACGCAATCTTTTTTTTTCTTAGAATATTTTACTTTTTTTTATTTAAACTTGTTCCTGACAACTTTTTAAATGTATTACATTTTTTTATTACTTTATTTTTCCTTGTAGCATACCGAAGGTATTGAAAGTATTTTGATCATTCATAAGAACAAAACTTTTTTATGTCCCTGATTTAAAAATAACCCGAATCATAATCCGCTTTCAGGGAACATTTTGGGTTCGTTATAGGCCCTCCGCACACGGGTAGACTGATTTGCAACTCGAGTTGGAAACTAGTTATAAAATAGTCACACGTGAAACCAGTTTGCCACTAGAATAAAACCAGGTGTGCAACTGATTTTAGATTAGTTGGTATCTTTCTTCTTGTCGGTATTTTCGGTCTAGCAGTTCTAGCAGATTTCTATTCTATATCAATTCTTGTCGGATTTTTCTTTGAACTTATATCTGCAACCAATTTGCAACGGGGAAGGACGGTCTCAGACAACCAGTTGCAAACTGATTTCAAACTGGTCTGGTTTTGGTCGACCCGTGTGCGGACCCCTACCTTCTACATGGGGCGTGTCACAGAAAAATTGCGTGTGCAACTAGTTTCCAACTCGAGTTGCTAATTAGTCGACCCGTGTGCGGAGAACCTTAGTCTGTCGCACTGTCCGTCGACAGTCTTGTAATCGAAAGTAACCTCAGATAGTCCCACAACGCAATTTTGTCTGCGCAAATTTAATAATGATTGAAATTAAAAATAAGTGGAACAGATCAAATCTAATTTTATTATTTACCAAATTATAGGACGCTAAGAAAATATTTTCCAAATAGATTGACTGTTTTGTTTTGCTATTGGTAAAATTAATTAAAATTGATTATATTTTTTTAAAAAAATTGATTTTTTTATAAAATATTGAACCAATTAGTGGGGCTCGAAGCCATCCAGATCGGTTTCGATTCCCAGTGGGATCAAACCTATTTTTAAGCAATATTAAATTTGCGTAGATGGTTGAAATTAATAAAAATTAAACCATCGTGGGCTAGTTTTAACAAATTATCTTTATTTCTTCAAATTCTATATGTATTTTAAAAGATATACAAGTTTTTATCAAAAGACATATTGTGCGCAAGAAGGACAGAAAGTAAAAAAAAAAAAAAAA
>KZ651098.1:161984-181140 GCA_001010745.2 Gerris buenoi | reverse complement strand
TTTTTTTTTTTTTTTTCACCGCGTTAAAAAGTATCAATTTTTTTTAAAAAAAGCTTCCTTTTTATTTCGTTTAAAAATGAAGTCGCTTAGCTCATCATATCTTTAGGATGGGTTATCAAGTTTTTTTTTTTTATCTTCCTCTCCTCTCTTGAGTGTAGGGGATAAAATTTTCTGTTAGGGTAAAAAAGGCCCTTAGTAACCAATAAAGAGGTCATTATGTTAGGAAGGAAAATTCGGTAGGGTAGGTAGGATCTGGTGGGAAGGGGTAGAGCTTCCCCCCATGTATATAAAAGAAAACCTCTTCATACATAGACACATGCATAAAATCACAGAATATACACGTCTACTTACATTGTGATACTCGTGTCGAAAAACACGTTTCAGGGATATTTTACTGAATTTTTCGATGCAGAAAATTTTAACTACTATTACCCACACATGTCTTCCTAATGTTATAATTTGTTATGCTTAGCATCATTTAATCTTTATTGATTCTAAACATATTTGCGTGGGATCATGAAGTTTTAATAATTTTCAGAGAATACAGTTTAATTTTAGATTATTAATAAGGTGAAATTATTTAACGTGAATTTTAACGTGAATGTATAATAAAAATTTAATTAATGTATAATATAAATCATTTGCTGACATACACAATGTTTTTAAAGAATTAACTCTTTTAATTGTTGTTGTTTTATAACTATTACTTTAATTATACTAGTTTTTATAACTATTACTTGAAGAATTTAAATAAAAAACTATTTGAAATTATGTTGATTTGAAATATGTTAATGAAAATTGGGCGATAAGAAAAGAGTTAAAGGAGCTTATTAATATGCATACCCATAGTCACAGGTGACAGTTTAGCTGTCAAGTAACTATGCTTAATACCTATTTTATTACGTTTTTATTAGCTTGCTTTCTTGTTTGTTTGTTTGTTTGTCCAGTACAAATCTTGCAATCGATTTTTAACTAACTTCCCGAGTAGCTAGAAATTTGAAACTTTTAGAATAGCTCAGAACACAGACATAATGACAATGCATTATTTTAATATTTTCAGCCGTCTTTCAGCAGAATTTAATTCGTTTTCAGCAAATTTTTCTGTATGTAAAGGTAGTTCGGAAAAAATCCGCAAGTTATTCTATTTGTTTTGACATGTCCCATATTTACAATCTTCATTTCGACAGGTTTCAAATGTATGATTTATGACAGAAAATTTAAAAATGTAGTATATAAAAAGTTATTTCTATCGAGCAATTATTATATAATAAGTTACTTCAAATTTTCAAGATTGTTAATATAATATTATTTTTTGTCTGAAAATAAAAAAATAAAAAGTTCATATAAAATGTTAAAATATCTAAAATAGTTATTATTGTCTGATCATGACCTCTAATTATGAAGGCATTTCCTTTTTTGTAATAATATTATATTCTTTTGTGAAGTTCTAAATTTTATTTATACATTTGAGGAAATTTTAATTCAAGTAATCAAAATTTACATTGAAAACTGTTCGTGATTAGAAATAGTGTATCTCGATTGATATTAGATATTTTATTATATTATTTATTAATACGGGGTTCTAAACTCAATGTCTCTTTTTAATCGAACACGATATCGTATCTTGGTTCAATTATTACACTATCTAATTTATAACATGCAAGTTTTACGTTCTTTTAAGCCTGTGTTGAGTTGAATAATTATTTTACGCCTGATCGAACCAAATCATTATTTCCTCTTATAAGTGTATTATATTTTTTTTTTTTTTTGTAAGTACTACAGTTTTATTTTATTGTATTGATTAAAAGAAGAATCACCGTAACTGACAAACGATTCATCTGATTTTTTATGAATGATTTGGTACTTCGTTAATTTTAATCTTTTACTTTTAATCTATATTACTTTCTCTCCCCTTAGAAGGACGTAGCGTAGCCGTGGTGGTAAAACCACCTCTGCTCGGCTATCACTGAATCATGAGTGGAACGAGATGGGGTTCGATTCCTCGGCGTGACACTCTGATTTATATGGCTCACTATTGATCACATCATACTCGCTTCGGCGGTACAACGTACATATGTATGATGTGTGAAGTGGCTGCAACTCTCCACCGCGGGGTGTAAAAAGGGCCCGAGTGAAGGCCTATTTGCAAGGTTCGAACAAGTGGTTCGTCCTACCCGATCTAGTAGGAAGTACTAGACTACTACTACTACTTCTCTCCCCTTCATATTTCTTTTATTTAGACATTTATTGCTAGAAATTTGGACGGTTTGTTAAATATTGCCCTCAAGATCATCCAGTATTAATTTTAACCATCTACGCACATTTAATACTGGATAAAAATAAGTGTAACCCCACTGGGAATAGAAACGGGTCCAAACAACCACACTTGCAATTCCCATTCCCATGTGTCGTCCGTCCAATAATAGGACGTGACGAAGCTATGTGCCACAGAATGTTTCTCTCGTTTGAAAATTTAAATGTATTCTCTTTTTTTCTCTCATTGACAAGAAGAGGAAGTCTTGTTTTAGTGTTCAGGGTCTGGCTGGGGTCTAACGTAGTCTGTAGCTTGGTATTTTTATTTAAAAATTAAAATAATCCCCGGAGGGATACCCAAGTTTGTAAGGGAGTTGAGTTGACGTTTCGCTAATGGGATTATACTTTTTTCTTGAGCGAGTAGCGCGGCGGGCCGGGTTTCCAGGGACCGGAGTCGGTAGCCTATGGATTAAGGTAAAGGTCTAGGACCATTTATAAGATGAAGCCGTGTTACAGTTTCAAGGGCTCTTCTCTCCCTCTACCTTCACCTTTGCTTCGTATAAGAAAAAAGGAAAGATGCATCATTCATAGGAATCCTCCCTCCCCCCCCCCCTCGTACAAGAAGAAAAGTAACAGGTATTACCCTTCTGGTCCCAACTTAAAAATTTTATGATTTTCTCTTTCCGTATATATAGATGTAAGGGATACTTGAGCTTGTGCTCAAACATGTGTAAAAATGCTTTTAATAACTTGTATTGTTTGTAAAATATATATTGGTGATAAATATATATAAAAAAAAAAGTTTGTTTTGATTTTATTGATATTTTTTTGGAGGTTGTTTAGTATTATATATATTCCTTTTCTCTATTGTTCTAATATCATTTTTAATTCTTCGTACTATCGTACTATTCATCCAAAACAAGTGTGTATTATAGAGGCGGAGTTATTCAGAAGTAAGATAATACCACCTAAGTTTTATGTAACATGATACAACGAGGGAGAAAAGGGTATTATACTTATTAAATTATGAAACAAAAAAAATGTATTCTATTTTACCTTTTTTCCATGTTTTTTTTTTTTTTTTTTTTTTTTTTTTTTTTTTTTTAATTACTAAGTTACATTTAATCTGGCGCGAAAAAAAAATATATGTATATAAAAATATTTTTAAGGTCACTTTTTTGTATTTGTAATCTCTTGAAAAAAGATTTTAGTACAGATGAAAATCCATTTTTGTAAGTTTAGTTCCTTCTGAAAACAAAGTCGTGTTTATTATTTTCGTTAATGTTAGATTTCTCTCATGTTTTTTTTTTTTTTTTCACCGCGTTAAAAAGTATCAATTTTTTTTAAAAAAGCTTCCTTTTTATTTCGTTTAAAAATGAAGTCGCTTAGCTCATCATATCTTTAGGATGGGTTATCAAGTTTTTTTTTTTTATCTTCCTCTCCTCTCTTGAGTGTAGGGNCCCCCCCCCCCTCGTACAAGAAGAAAAGTAACAGGTATTACCCTTCTGGTCCCAACTTAAAAATTTTATGATTTTCTCTTTCCTCCGTCTAGTTCCTATCTTCGAACACAGTATGCAATTGTCGGACCGAATTCCATCTTCCTTTCTCGAGAAGCTCTTGTAAATATTCAAATTCGTCTGAACTTAAACACCGACTTTACATTACCCCTCGAGTACCGTGAGCAAGATAAAGAAAAATAGTAAAATATTAATTCAGTTTAGCTAAAGGAGTTTCAACCCGTGAACAGTATCCCTGCTCGAGCCTTGTGACTGTTTGCTTGCTCCTTCTCTTCGCTCTTGCTTGATACGATTTTAAATCATTATTCGCTAACCCCCTTTCCCCGCCCTATACTATCCTACCCACCTTCAATCATTATTTAAACTTCGTCTTTTTTAAAACAGATCTCTCTTGAATGTTTCAGACTCGTCCTTAAGTCTTTGCCCTTTTCTTCTCGACGGTATTATAGAAAAGAACAAATATATACAATATACATCCTTAGATAAAAGACTACATAATCTTCTTAAAATCACTTTTATGAATCATCGAGCTAAATATATTTTTTCCAACCGACATAAAAGTGCATTTTATTTGTAGAGATTTTTAGAAATAAATTTGTTTTTAACAATTTTAATATTATATTTTCTCTGATTTATATTTATTTACTCTATTAGTTTATAAAGGCGCAATTAGACCAAACAAACATTAAAATATAAATAAATACATTCCCATTCTGGGCTTAAAACGTTATTTTTGTTTCAAGTATTAATAGAATGAATATGATGATGATTAAAATTTAATTGCGTCAAGAAAGCTATACTAGTACCTATAAACAGCCTCTTTATTCTTTTTAATACATTAAAAAACTTACTTTTTTGTATCCATAATGATTCCTAATGACTCTTAAATGTTGTGCCCTTTTCCCTAACTGGCTATAAGTTAGTTTTAATACGACATTAGGCTTTTATTACATTAGAGTCCCGCGGTGTGTATATAAATTGTTTGCGTTATTTCCCCTAAGGGAAAGGGCTCGAGGGAATTAAGTAGTGCTGCGATGAAAGGGGGCTAAAACTGTAATTGAGTTTAAGAAATATTAAGTTGCTGCTCCACTGAGTTTTTATTTGATTTTATTATTATTTTTATTTTTTTAATTGTATAAATAAAATATATGTATTTTTACTTTCAAGATAAATACGTATGTATATCTAAAATTGTATAATTTTTTTTAAATGTTTTTGGTTGTACTATCAATGACATATCCTTTTCGTACGTGATTTTGATTTTTGTGGCCTCTAAAACTGTACATCTTTTTATAAAACTTTTACCCCGTCCTCTTGTCCACTGATATCTTATCACTAATGATAAAACGTTAAAACTTTTCAATTAAAATTTTCTGTGAGTAAGGATTAATCTTATCAGTTGAAACATGCCCACGTACTCAGTTCTCTCCCTTCACTTCCATCTTGGCTATCCCTTACTGGAGCTACCCTCGTCCCTTTATTCATTTAAATATAATAGGGATGGATCTACATGAAACATCGCCATCAATCAGGACCTCCCCTTTCTCTTGTACTAAATTCTTATCATGGGTCCTCTTTCGCCCCTCTTTACTCACGACCCGTACTTATATAGCATACATGCTCCAAGTCGTGGAATAAATAACTTTCTTTTTTTTTCATACTAAGGGTATTAAAGAAATGTGCGAGCACACACTCACTGTCTGTGATAAGAGCCTGCATGAAGTTTTAGCGTAGCTTTAGATAAGGAAACCATGTTTAATGATATCAATATCTCAACTTGTACATGTTAGACATTATATGTTGGTTAGATTTTTTTTTTTTTTTTCGAATAGTTTTTGTGCGTTTAGCCTCAAAATTATGTGGCTGCAATTATTATATGCCATATTTTTGTTCTTTATAACTGTCAAACAGACTATTTTCAATGTATAAATAATATTTCATTGTTATGTATATGATATATACATATTCGTATATTACCTTAATAAAACTTTTTTGAATTTTTTGAAATTAAGTAGGTTTTAAGTCGATTCTCTATTAATAAAATTAATTTCATCGAACGAACTTTTTTTATTTGTTCGTGTAACAGTCATTGCTATTTTATTCGTGATCCTCTAAATTTTTTACTCTTCCTTTTTTTACCCGAGTATACTAGATTCTCTTGTATTCGAGCATGTGCTCTGTGTAAGCCTGGTGTAAATTATTATGGAAGCAAATGAAATTGGACCCTCCGGAGGATTTTCTGTTATTTCTTGTTTTAATTGCTTTGAAAAAGTCATGTATGTTGTTTGAGTTAGCAATCTACGGGGACTAAGTATGGGAAACAGAAACCATAAATAGGAAATTTTTATATTTCTTTCCTCTAATTGATTTTTCCATTTACAAAAATAATACGTGTCAAATTGTTTGATTGTAAAATTATTGTATTGTTAATCATTGCTTATACAACTGTTTTCATTCAAACTTGTATTATGATTGTAACTTGTATTATAATAATAATTATGGTAATGCTTACTTTTGAGACCCTAATTTAAAACTAATTAAGATAATTTAAAGATTTGACCATTTTATTCTAAACATTCTTTAAATGAAACTGTTAACAGAGTTAAAGGGCTAAAATGCCTGAGGCAGGTTGTAGTATTTAAGTGAGTGTATTTAAGTATTTTTTGTGTATTTAATCAATTTAATTTGTTGTTTTAATGTGTTTTATTATTGTTTTCATTCGTCTAACAACTTAATGTAAAATGTGCCTTTAAACTCTGTAGGTTAGACTACCCCGCAAGCCAGTTTTGTTTTGATGGTTTGGTATAAGATAACTTTGTCTTCGTAGAACTATAGTCTATAAGATTAGAGTTGGCACCATCGAAGGTGGGAAACAACAAACGTGGAGGTAGTTTTGGGGTTATAAAAAGGGAAAATCGGTGTTGCCATGTTATATTTATTTTGCGGAACTCGGGTGGAGTAGAGCATTTTTTTCTGAAGTTGCATTCAACATGGGGGACCAATAAAATCGTTTCCCTTAAAATTTTCCCACCTTTTGATTGTGCCAACTCTAATCTTATAGACTGTAAATACATAGTTGACTGGGAAGAAGCGAGGTTTGTCCATTTCTTGGTGTTGCATGTATATATTTGTATATCATATATGTGTATTTTACACTCTAAACTCTATTTATTTCCAATTTTAAAGACCAATTTAACACTTAAATAGCGTTGTATCTTCACAAGGGCTCTCTTGTTTTGTTTTTTTTTAACTACAGTAAAATGTTGAAAACATCTCAAGTAGAGGTCATATTATCAAAAAGAAGCTTCTCAACTTAGAAACCTCATATTATTCTTTACGATTAAATTTCTGTTATTAGTGTATGATTAGAACACTTAATTTACACAATAGTACACAACTACTGCTATAAATAATATTTTAACTCGTATGTCATAGTGGGGTTTTTTTTATAATATAAAATATTTGTCAATTTTGTTATATATGCAAATTATTGTATCAATTAGCTATAAAGTAATACCTGTCGGTGAACAGTTACTCGTACTTGCTTGTTTCATGAAAGCAATTCTGCTTTAAACCGATATAAATTCTGAATTAAAAGACTTGATATATTGCGCTTGGTTTTGTCGTAGCCGTATAATAAAGTTTCATGTCGTACGAGAATATTGCTGGTTATCTGCGGGGAGTAAAAGTAAGTAACGGTTTATAAGTAAGAGATAGATAAGAGATTTATAGCTGGATCTCAGCCTGTAAGAGAGAACCTCTCATTTATCGTAAGGCGGGTTACGCACAGCCCCTTGCACGCGAGTATATAAGCCGGTACTAATTACATGTTCAACTACAATTAGACGGAGAGTTTGGGTGGAGCGGCGGTTCCTTATCCGGAGGCCGGCAGTAAATCAGGTCTTGCCGGAGGGGCCGCCCTTGTTGCAAGAGTCCTGAGAATATACAAGAAGGAACCTGGATTTTAAGGAGCCTAGAGACAAGAACAGGTGTAAGCAGAAGCCGACACCCTGTCTAAGGCCGTAGAGTAAACCTAGTCTGCGTGTAATTCTACAACCTGCTGGCCTCAGGCATTTCAGCCCTTTAACTCCGCTAACAGTCTCATCTTTCTCTTAAACCGACTAATTTTATTACGCAATTAAAATATCTCGTGATAATTTATTTAGCGGAATTGGAATTGCAAAACCTAATTAATTCAATCTATTCGGATCTAGTCCCTCGACATGTGATTTTCAGTAATGCAACTAGAGCATGTCTAGTGTCAATCTGACGTCTTGTTAGTACTATAACGTGCTACGATCGCATGCTATTTTGTAATGCTAAACAACAACTCTGTTCCTTAGAGACCCTGACTCCGTACATGGCTGCCTCAATTTTATATGTGACTGTTCGCAGAACCCCAATAATTATTACCTCTTCTGAAGAGGTAATAAAACAATGTTAGGGAATCGTGGATACCCTCAATTATTATAATTTTCACTATGAAATTCTTCATTAATTATAATAAGTAATGTAATGCTTGAAAAGAAATAGCGAAATCGTTCAATATGGTGGTTGGGCTAAGGTTGTGTGTGAAGAATTTAAAAAAAGGTTAGGACATAGCATTCGCCCCTATAGCGCTCTATATGCCTTTGTACATTATAGTTGGGCTAATTAAACAAGCTACATAATTAATTATCACCTGATACCTTTTGAAATATCTATTTTTTAATTAAATTTAAAAAGGTATTAATATGCATAATTTGTTTTGTTTGAAATATTTAATGAGTATTTCACTATGGCTGTGAAACACCCAAACACGGATCTTTACCATATTTAATGTTTCGATAATCATTTTATTTTACAGTTAATTAACAGATGATTAATTATTTCATCGCTTTTATTCCATCCGTGTATTTTTCTAGTCTATTAGTTTTACTAATTTTTTTTTTATTTTGAAGTGTTTTTTATTTTTACATTTGTATTTATGTTTCAGGTGTAGTCGCGCAAGAACATATGACTCGACACACGTAGCGGTGAGTGTTTAATTAGTAGTAAATTTAATTTATTAGGTATTTAGAAGTTATCAGGTATTTATTTTAATAAAATTAGATAAAAGAGGTTGAAACCAAATTAAATTATTCCTCGTTTATTTAATCAATCAATCAGAATGGAAGCCTTCGTCTCGGGTTTTAGATAATAATTATAATTTTGTTGGATTTGTATTAGATTTTCTGCTTTGTCTGCTCTCTGATTTATTAAACACAATTCCCCATTTTCAATTATTTTGCGGCTTATTGGTTAATAATAATTGAGACCTCGGGTAAATGGAAGAGAGGGGATGGTCCCAAAATTCCTCTAGCTATCGGTCTTGATTGTTTAAATATTAATAATTTATTCCTTTGCCCAATATCTCTCTTGGCAAGGATACATTTATTTTACTATAATGTATTTAAACATATTCATTTTAAATGAATTAACAGGCGGAATGATGGTCACTCCATTATTTTAAAGTGCCCACTGTAAATATGTAAATATCTTTTTAAATATGTATGTATGTCATTCTAATTTCAAAATTTCTGGAATATCATTGCTAGCTTAGTGTTAATTGCATTATTTGGTAATTTATATATTTGGTCAGCAATAATTTATTAGCTTTTATTATTATTTTTAACTATGCATCCAGAGTTTTAATACATCTTTATAGCTATAAACTAGAAGTTCTTGCAGCCTCCCCAAAATTAAAACTTAAATATAGATGTTTTTCTGTTAAAATTTATATATATTATTTTTAACCTGGTAAGAAGAAAATGCAAAACTTTACAACTCATACTATTTTAAGACATATGTATGTCGTAAATAATGGAGGCCTTTTTTAAAAAAAAAAAAAAATACAAAAAAATGCGTTTTGAGAAGAAAATTATGGATTTTCTTTCTTTACCTAAATGCCATACTTTATATTCTTTTTTTTAGTTGTTTACTCCTTTTTCCCTTTGGGATGTAACTGTAAATTTAACAGCGCCTTAAAACTGTCTTTTTTCCGGTACTTAACTGTAATTTATGTGGCTCTTGCGATTATAGTTTTTTTTTTTTTTTTTTATGACGACGGTGTACAAGGGGGAAGAAACGTGAAACGTTCATTGCTTTGTGTATCCGTGTCATATGAAGATTTTAATGAACTTGTAAACATAAGTTAAGATTGTTTTGTAAATATGCATGTAATGCATCGTCGAGACGAATTAACCAAATATTATTTAACGTATTATACCTGTTCTCAAGGAGAGGTCGAATTTACTTAGCATTTCTTTTTACTTTTTTTGGTACTGGAATCGTATACATATATATTTTTTAATAATCTGTCCATGGTGTCATAATTTGTCATATTTAGTTAATTTTTACTTTTTAAAAAATATTTGTAATTTTTTACCAAAAATTTACCTTTTATCAATCAGCAGGGTTTTTTTTTTATCTACATGAGTAGTACATATACCCGTGAATCCAAAACTGAGCACATTTTCTGTGCTTCGGATCTACAGTCTATAAGATTGGAGTTGGCATAATCAAAAGGCGGGAAAATTTTGAGGGAAACGATTCTATTGGTCCCCCATGTTGAATGCAACTTCAGAAAAAAAATGCTTTACTCTACCCCTGTTCCACAAAAAAAATATAACATGGCAACACTGATTTTCCCTTTTTATAACCCCAAAACTACCTCCACGTTTGTTGTTTCCCGCCTTCGATTGTGCCAACTCTAATCTTATAGACTGTACATTATACTTATAATGAAAAAATAAATGCATAAATGTTATTATAATTTTTTTTTTTTTAATTTTTAATGTGATTAACTTATCAACTGCTCTGTAAATGGCCTATCTTTGTATTTAAATAATAGAGTAATTTATTTATTATTATTTACTTATTTCCTTAAAATAAATTAGGAGTAAAGATTATTATATTATTATTAATTCGGTTAGTACTGTTGATGCAAATCATAAGTTTCGTTTAAGTGTAATGTTTTCTATTTTAGCTCTAATCTTACAGGAGATTGAAATTTCTTAATTCTTTTTTTTTAGGTTACATACATGTATTAGGTACATTTGTAATATCTTGAAATAATATAGTTTTATATCTTCAATTTTTTTTCTAATATATTATTTATTATTTATCAGCTCTGTAACAAGTAAGGCGATGGTTTTCTTACTTTTCGTTACTAGGTAAAAATTAGCTAATTTGATATTTTTTACAGCTTCGTTAAAAAAAATTGAATTTTGTTTCTTAATAATTTTCTATTTTTAGTACCTAGAGTAACTATATCTTATTAGCCTCTATCTAAAGTAGGACCATGTTTCTTCATGTCTAGTTTGCTTGTTGGTATTGCCCTCCCAGCTTGGGGACTAGTGTCTGGCATGGGAGGCAACATATTCCCTTAGGCCTTGTTTGCTCCACGGTGCCCTGGAGGCAGCTGTTGGCTTTATCTGCGGTTTTACCCCAGGAAAGAAAAGTTGTGACGCTGCCGCACTGCAGTGCGAAAACCGCCACCCCGACCCTCAATCTACCTCTCTTGAATTTAATGCTTTCCTAGAGTCAATAAACTAACTGCTACCCCTTGGGCACCTCACTGAATAAATGGTTTTGTTATTTATCTTTAAATGAGTTGACATCTGTGAATTAGCCTCTAGTTAGAAGAACATGAATTCTTTTTCCTCTTTGGCTCAAATAGGTGCACAGACACAGGTATTGTACTGACATTACAGACTAAACTTTTAAGAAGATAAATTTATATTAAAATAGTTAATAGGGAAGTGTCAGAATTTGCTGAGATTAAATTACTTATATTCTACATTTATCTTTGTATACACATTTTGTCATTGCAACTAATTTTTGTGGTTTGTTTAATGATCAAATACATCCACAGACAAACTTGAATTGATATGGAAATTTTTGTGAATGATGTGTGTTCGTAAAAATGTTAAAATAGTAAATCTATAAACTCTGTGATGATCTAATGATGACTAATGATTTGCACTTAGATTTTTTTTTACTTTTCTTTACATCCTCTAGAAAATCCGTGTTTTTCCAGTCCATTCCTTCCCTAAAATTAAGATTTTTATTTACTCTTTATGTATAATAAGAGGACCTTCTTCATTTTAACATTAATAAAAATAAGAAATAAGAGGAATCTAGGAACACGTCTACCTTAGTGTTTAAACACCGACTTCTCTGTTAGTAAAACGTTAAAGCTGTTTGGTCCTTTTGTCCTCTAATGACAAAAGATGTTGAATGATAAGGACAACGCTAAGGAATATTATGAGTTATCCAGGTGCATCTTAATCCTTCTCCCATTTATGGTAAAGTTTAGTTGTATGTGGTGAATTTTTAATAAAAATTGTTACCTTTATCACCCTATTCAAACTTTTTAAGTCTAATAAAAACGTCGTGCTTTTGTTCTTTGATCTAGAAACAACATAAACGACTTAAAGTTAAACAGAAAGTGTTAGTTAAGTCGGTGAAAAAAGTATATTTACAAAATATAAAAAAAGAATCGTGGTTTATTTAATAATTCCTTTTTGGTGCAAAACTCGCTGAATAAACTTGAAAGTAACTCGTGATGAAGTTGGTAATCTGAGTAACTGAGTTAGTCTTGATTTGCATGTGAACTAACTTTGCCCTGAATTCTTTTCCAAGGGATAAAGGGCTCTCTCTTGTGTAGAAGGCTCTTGATGAAGCTCTCCTTGGTTTTAACCCAAACAAAACAGGCCATAGCTAATGTTTATTTGCTTCCCCTGTGTGTGCTTTAGACATGAAGTCCTTCCCGAGCCCTGCTCAGCTTACACAATTAAACGTTATTTTCATCGTTACCCTTTTTCCTTTTTAAGCAGAAAGAGGGAATTAATAAAGCGAAGCTGGAAAAACAAAGTACCAAACGTTGAAACTTTGTAAAAACCTCTAGCGAGACACACTTAAATAGAAAATAGAAACTCGTGAACACAAAATTAACTAGACCTTTTTTACGTTTACTTTAAACCTTTATATTTATATCTTTGACAGAACTTTCCTTTTCTTATACAATTATTTTTTTCATCACCGTGAGGTTGAACCCAAATTGAGCCAGAACGCATAAAGTAACCAGAAGACATAGGTTGGTGTAGTCATTGAGCAAATATACTACTTGATATGTGAAAACAACTTACCTCAGGATATTAGCTAGCCATACACAAGCAGATATTTCCGACAGATCTGGTCGGCCGACCACATATTGCGTAGCCCGATCTTGGTCGGGCAGATGCTGTCTGTCTGCCGTCGCCCCTTAATGTGTAAATGGAACTGACCGACTTCGCCTTGAGATCGGACATCCGATCCGATCCGCTCGTTAGTAGTATAAATCTGGAAGATTGAGATCTGTCGGCGATGTAGATCTGGCAGATTCAAACCTTTTGACATAGTAATGTGGCATCATAAATGTCTTCGACGCCTCCCCCACTCCGTTTTGATGCGTCCACCTTCTTCAGTTCTATTCTAAAACTATCTTCTGCTTCTAGAAATTTATTTGTGTCATGTAGCTGTGTTTAGGATAATTTAGTTTCAATGAAGCCCTCTCCTTGTACATTCCGATTATTTTCTGCTTAATCTCATTCGGCCACTGTTTCTTTTCCATATTAACTATTGATCGAGCTGTTGATATTGGTCTTGGTTTCAGGTGGAAAGAGATCCCTTAATACCTCAGTATTTATTAAATAAAAACGGTTACTGGAATAATATAATGTTCATTTATCAGCGTGTATTGTGAGGGATCTACAACAAGTAATCTTTCCTCTTTTAACACTTAAAAGTATGATGTCGAATAATTGTTCCCCTTTTATTACTTTTCCTTTTAAAATTAGTGAAAGAATAAAAGAAAATGAAAGAAATTAAGAAAGAAATCATTAATTAAATGTTAGAACAACATTTATTTTATTTTCTACCTTTTAAGTACCTTAATGTCATTTTTTAAAAAAAAAAAAAACTGGTGAGACTGTTAACGGTCCGGGCCATCTGGGGTTTTGCCAGAAACACTTAATTCTTCCAAATATTCCCCAAGCTGCTTCGGAGGCTTCTAACGGCATTATTACGAACAACATTCCCTTCTAAACTGTCCAAACCTGTTCTCTTTTTATATTATGGACTTGTTAAGCTTAATTCACGTTAGTAAAAAAAACACTTGGTTTAAGACAGTACTTATCTGATGAATGAATTATTTGTTAAATAAAAAAAAGCTTGTATTTTATTTGTAATTTATTCATTTTAATAGTAACTTTTTTAATGTTATCAGAATATTTTTAAAAAAGCATATTTCTTTTACTTCCCAGATATAGAATAGAATATACATACATCTAATAATTAGGGTTATAAAATAATTAATAATAATTGCAAGATAAAAAGAACTTTTTATATATGTACTACGTTTTTAAATTTTCTGTCATAAATCATACATTTGAAACCTGTCAAAATGAAGATTTTAAATATGAGACATGTCAAAACAAATAAAATAACTTGCGGATTTTTTCCGAACTAACTTTCCATACAGCCTAATTTGCTGAAAACGAATTAAATTTTGCTTAAAGATGGATAAAAGTATTAAAATAATGTCCTCGTATTCTGAGCTATTCTAAAAGTTTCAAATGTCTAGCTACTCGGAAGTTAGTTAAAATTCGATTGCAAGATTTGTACTGGACAAACAAACAAGAAAACAAGCTAATAAAAACGTAGTAAAAAGAGCACTGTTCAATAAATATTTAAATAAAAATGTGAAATAACTTTTAATTAGAAAATTTATATTTACCTTTCCAATTATTTATTTGATTCAATTCTTAGAAATCTACCTGGAAAAAAAATCCTAGAATCAAATAAGGGAAAAAGTTTTTTTCTTCTTTTTTAATAAATTAAAATATTTATTGAGTGTTTTTTTTGTCTCTCTTCGCCTGTTAGACTGCTCCCCTACTCAAATGTTTTAACTGGAGCGACTGCCAAATGATGTCAGTCCACTGTTTGTACCTTTCTTGTCATTTATCTTGTGTTTTATTTTTAACACATTCTTTGTTTGAAACGAAATCAAATTTTTAAAAGAGGTATTTTGTATTTTTTTTACTATTAATACCTCTTTGTTTTTTCTCTCTCTAAATATTTATATATTATGTGTAGGTATGTGTCAATATTTAATTTTAAATGATTTCTTGTTTATTTGGCCATATATATTATTTTTTGAGGATTAAACAAATTCTTATTTTTTTTTTAAATAGGTAATGTTTAGTATACTGTTATTTGATTTTATTTACATTACCCTGTTGGAAAAACTATTGCTTCACAATTTCATTTATAATATATACTGTAGATATTTATAAAAGTAATGTAGCTAAAGAACAAAATTCGTACAACAAATACTATCTTGTTGCACGCAGATTATATTTCTTTCTTTAACAAAAAAAATGAAAAAGATGTTAAATGTTTCATTTGATGTTAACAATTAAGATGTATATGTTATGTTTTAGTTTACTTGGAACTATAATAATATTAATTATCTTTCACTGAAACACTTGATCACTGATAACTTGATTAGTAGAGATTTTATTTCCTCTTTCGGCCCAATAAGTACAAATAATAATCAATAATATGAGGAACAGTAACCAGACAAACTTCTTTATCACTTGTGCTTCCGATCTCTGCTTGAAAGGTAATGACGGATCAGTTCTTTTAATTATGTAGGTGATAATGAAACAAAGTTGTTTTTTTGTTTTCTAGTGAGGTAACTCTAATTTTTATTCAATATTATTTCTACTCAGATGTTTGAAATTAAATTGGGATCGCATCCTTGGGCTACTTATACCCTGCACAACTATCTCATTTTTTTTCCAAACCAGATGAGTAGTTTTAAAGATATGTTAGTTGTTAATAAATACAAGTTAGTTCTCACGTGGAAGGAAGCATTGAAGAAGGTTCCAATAAATATAACATCACCAATGGGGTAACTATGTTCTACCATCTAAAATTGAATTATCAAACGATTAATTTTTAAGACGTGTTAGTTCAAAACCATGTTAAATGATAGACCGACAGACAGACACAAGCCTAAACTTGTTCTCGGAAATCTGGAACAAATTTGTCTTGAAATTTTTAAATTCAGAGACATTGAAAAAAAACTAGTTATTCCGAGCGGCCATAATCCTCCATTACCTTCGGTAAGCTTGGAAGCAAAATGGGGAATAAAATTAAACATATTTATACAACAATGTGACGTCAAAGCAAAACATTAAAGTACGCAAGAAAGCTATGTACCACACAAATTGACAGATATTTTACTGGTCTTATTGATCTCAAAATTTCCAAAATTTATCAATTATCTGTCTAACCTTTATAATAGGTGTACCAGGGTTTGTTGTAGTGGGGTATGCAGGCTGTATCTGAATGGCTGATGGGCCCAGAGGGTAGGAGATTCAAGGTGAGCTCTGGAAAGGCTATAGGGTCTAGTGAACTGTTAGGCCTAAAAGGGAAGGATACCCCTGGTCAAGTCGGGTCCGGATAATATTAGTTTTGAGTTGGTTTGCTCCGGCTCTCGACTCAGATCCCAGGTCAAGCTTCCAGAGATCAAAAGACGAGTTCTAAGGCCTTCCCCTCTCGTTACGATACGGAAAGCAACCTAACGTGTTTACACTACGTTAAATACTTGGCCAAATCCAACTTAACACAAACATTCGCCCAGAGGGAGAAATTTCACCTTTATACCACGCTTTTCCTTTCCCCTGAGAAACATTAACTCGCGTCTAGTTACCTTTCCTGTTGAAACGCACCGTCTAATATAAACTTTCCAGTTTGATCTTGTTATCTTGGCTAAAAGGCACTAATGTAAAAAAATACTTTTTAGGATTCTGAGTTTTAGGTTAGTTTTTATTCCGGGTGCTCTAATTCCGCTTATTTATCAGAGTTCCTTCATCTTTATTTCATTTAACATCATAGAAAAAATCTATTTGATCGGCTTGTAAATAGAGACATCAAATCTGATTCACGTTAAAAGGATTAACTTTCGAAATTGTAAATATTTCGTGAAGTTTCGAATTAGCACAGACTGTTATAAATAAATGCGATGGATAAAGGTTAAATTGTCAGGTTACGTGACAAAACCTAGGATTAAGGTGTGACAGGTGTTTTTTAAATGATATGTTATTTTTTTATTTTTCGCACTTAATTTGTTTCAACCTTTACTGATGAAATCAAAGGTAAATATACATTACCATAAAATTAATTTTCATAAGAAAGTTTTAATTTTAAACTAGATAAAACATTAAAATTTTACAGAAATAGATAACAGGAACAATGACTATAATGATTGATGATAAAACAAACTAATATGTTAAAATATGTTTGAAACGATTAAAAAATAAACCTGTTTTATATAAAATTACTTTCTTTTAATTATCTGTACTTTACAGTATTCGGTTTTACCCGCCAACACTTTTAATTTTGAATATTTTATATTACTATACACTATACTACTTTCTTATCTCTTTATAATATATTATAATTCTCTAGTGAATTTTATAAAAAAAAAAGAAGGGGTTTATCTGTATTATGCAATCGAAATTTTATGACCTGACTTAGCACTAAAAAAAATATGAACATTAAACTTCATATTGCAGTTTTTTTTAAATTTATAATAGAATAATTTCGGTTTATTTGCGGGGTTAGGGGCAAATAGTCATGTCATTTTTATCCACCTTTTTTCATTAGCATTATGTGTAAGACGAGATTATTTCTTTCGACACTATAAAATTTTATGTACTTAAGTTTTAGTTTCTACTCATCTTTTGTTTTATAACAAAAAACACAACNTTATATATTATATATATATATATATGTATATATATTTATTTTTTTGTAAAAACTATTGTAGTGATTGCAGTTAAAAGGTCATAGGTCGGGATTCGATGTACCGTCGAATAGGTTTATTTTTACTCTTAATTTTTAAAAAAGTGGTAAATTCCACTCAAGTTTACCACAATTTCGTAGTACTGCAAACGACTGTACAAACGCAAAACATTTGACAAATAGTTTTAGTGCGAGTTCTTAAATGTTCGATTATTAATAGAGGATTTTATTTCAAATAGGTTTAATTATTTTTAACTTTAACTTAATTATTTTTATTGGTAAATGATAATATATAAATTTGATTTATTTTTTACCAAAGTTGTTATAGCCTTAACCTTTTCGAACGACTGAATTTTCTAATAGTTAAAATTTTAAACGTTTAACACTTTTTATCCTTACTAATCTTTTTATATTATCATTTTATAATTCTTATACTGTTATATGCCTAGAATTATAAATACTTTCATAAGTCCTTATAATTATAGAGAATTTCTTAAGTTACCTTATGTTTGATAGTAATCTTTGCACGCACACCTATACACAAATTAGTTAATTAATTTTTTTTTTGCTTTCTTTTAATTTATGTACTGGTTTATTTTTACTCTTAATTTTTAAAAAAGTGGTAAATTCCACTCAAGTTTACCACATTTTCGTAGTACTTTCATTAGCATTATGTGTAAGACGAGATTATTTCTTTCGACGCTATAAAATTTTATGTACTTAAGTTTTAGTTTCTACTCATCTTTTGTTTTATAACAAAAAACACAACACAAAAACCATTATTATCCTCTAGTCCTAGTCTCCATAATTGTTCTCCTGAGTTCACCTTATTTTTTTCTATTTTATTTTATTTTTTTCTCTCTTCCTTTTTGTTCTTGATGAAACGCAGGAAGAAAATAAATAAATAAATAGCATTAAGGTATCTTTTTAAAAGACTCTACTAAATTAAAGTATGAATAATAAAAGAGGGTTTCGGTGCCCGAAAATCATGCAGCCTTTATACTTACATTACATTAATAAATTAACTTATATCAACATTGATGTTAATTAAAAAGATTAATTAAGTCAGCATAGTGGTTTTTTTTATTACATTTTAATTTATTTATCGGGTTTAATTTCAATTCTTAAACCTTTTGCTCTTTGTACAGCCACTATTACCAAAAAGAAAAACTAAATTAATACTCTTATAAAAACGTTCGAATGCCGTAAACTTGAAGTAATGTTTAATGTACTTATTCAATAGTTAAATTAAAGACAAAAATGTATGTAAAATTTTATTCCTGTTCTTTATTAATGTTTATAATAATAATAATTAAATTATATTATGTATAAGTTTACTTTTAGTATATTTTTTTCATCTTATTATTAATAGAAGAGGTACATCTTTGGATTGTTACTCACCTTATCAAAACAGAAGTGGGATATTCCTTTGTCCGAAAGTACATAGGACTATAGGACTAAATACTAAACATCCCTTTTTCTTAATAGTTATTTAGTCAGTCATTTTTATT
>KZ651098.1:140768-158564 GCA_001010745.2 Gerris buenoi | reverse complement strand
AAGAAATTTGGGGGTAATAATGCCGAAGAAGATAAATATAATAATAATCATATTGATAATAATAGTAATAATTTTATTATAATTATAATAAATTATAAATAAATGTTAAATAAAATCAAATCTCTTTAAAATAATTAATTAATAATTGAAAAATGTATTATGAATATGTATGTATTCACTAATAATAAAAGCACAGAAGGATAAAAAATATTATATGATGATAAAAAGCACATTTAATTTTAACGATGGAAAAATTGTGTTCAGATGTTGAATTTCATATAAAACTTTTACAATATTTAGAACATAGATCATAGATTCTGTTATCGCTATTATTTTATTCAGTTTTATCATTGGCATTTTTATTATTTATTCGTTATTTTGTCAATGTAGTTTTTTGTTATAGTTGTTATCTGTTTATCATTGTTTTGGAGTAATAATAATTATTGTTATTTTATTATATAATAAACCTGTGAGAAGATCATGAATCTTAATTACAGTATAATAATTTATAAATACATTAATAATTTAATTTATTTACTAGTTCAATTTTTAAGTTTTTGGTAGTTTTCATACTACGGAAAGTTTAAATTAATTTAAATCAAATTATAATCATTAGTTATCACTGGGAGACAGACAGAGATGTGGTTAGAGGTGGTTAGAGAAAAATAGACTCCAGCGCCGGGAACCATGGGCCTCTGTATTTTCCTGGAGTCTATTTTTCTCTGTCTGTGTCCCAGTGTTAAATAATGATTATAATTTGATTTAAATTTATTTACTAGGTTCATTAAATATTGCCAACTAAAAACATTAAAACTCTTAAGCTAGACAATAATATCTATTACGTTGTACTTTTTACTTAAACTTACAAAATTAAATATTGTATTCCTTAATTTTCCATTAATCAAAATTAGGGAATTGCATAACTATTTAAAATTTCAATAAAACCTTCCTCTTGGTATTATTTTTTGTCAGGAGAGTTGAGTCTCAATATGGCTTCTTAAAATTGGGAAAGGGAGGCACAATCGTTCTTGAGATCTCAAAACTTAATTATGATTGTTGCCCAAAAAAAGAAAAAATGGCTCAAATCTGCTATTAAGAGGAACTAAATATTAGCAGGAATAATAATTCCATAGCATTTACTATAGTATTAGGTAAATATCCGCATGTATTCAAGATTTAGTCTTTAGATGTAGAGGTTCTCGAAGATGATTTTAAATGATCACAATTTCTTTCTCGTGTTTTAAACCATATTGATGTATGTATATTTAGGAAGATCAAAATATTAATTACTTCTATATATAACGTATGTATGTTATTACAAATTGTATTATTAATTTGTATTACACTCATACAGGTCTTGTTGCTGTGTTAGGAACTTTTGAAAGCCTTATCTGAACAAGTGTTAAAGTTCAAGCGGTGAAGGTCTAAAGTACAGTTTGCATTGTATTAGGCCAAAAATCGATGATGTTGATTAAATAATGATCGGTGATTAAATTCATTTTTAAATAAATAAAAGGGCAAGAGATTATAATGCCAAGTTTGTAAAAGGTGCATAAGAATTAACACATGAAGTTCTCATTTTTAAAGTACAAATACGTTGAATATTTAAGTTTATGTTATTAAAAACTATCTGTTTGTGAGTTTACTTGAACTAGAGTCAAGTTACAGGATGTATTTTACTTCTATCTGTGAACTTTTTATGTGTTTTTGATCTATTGATGTATTTGAAGGAAAATTGTCGATTTATATAATATAATGTATATTTGATTCGTATTCTTTTGCCGGAAAAAGGGTGGAAAAAACTCTAGGGTTTTTTTATTTGAAAAAATAAATTCAGGGAATATATAAAATAAGAATTTCTAGAAGTACAATTTATTGATATTGAAAGAGTTTTTAATTTAAGCGTTACGGATTTTCCGTCCTTTCTTTCTTCTCGCTTCTTATATTTAATATTTTTTTTCGACTCTTTCCTTTTATCGCAAGGTGTTTTTGCTTTTGCCCGGTTTTGGAGGCTGCTCTTAGACTACTTGAGGTTAAGCCGAGTGGAAGTAGGAGCAGGCAGGCTGGAGCGGCGAGCAAGGGCCCCCTCCAGTATTTTCGGAAAGAGACGATATTAAAGTTTTCGGGCAAGAGGTAGAAAAGGGCCCTCTTTCCCAGCCGGGTGACCCCAAAGCGAGGGAGAAGAGCAAACAGATTTTACCTTCAAAACATTCAATAAACACAGGTAATCCCGGTCGAGGGATTTTCTCGCGCGTACCCCCTTCAGCCGTGGGGGTTTGTGTCAGAGGTACTTCGGCCCGAAAACCTTCTCCTGACGCTTCCTTAAACATCCTTCTACTTCCCCCTTGCCTTTATAAATCAATAGCGCCATCTCTCAAACTCAAATATCTTCTTTCAAAGAAAGTGATATTTTAGACATTTATTTGAATAAATTCCACTAAGTATTATATTTTAAATAAAATTATTTCTGTAACCGAAACTTGGGCTCTACACTTTTAGTCAAAGGAACCGTTTGATTTATGTTTATATTCACCTTTCTTTTTGGAGTCCATTGGCAAACCCAAGAACCGAGAACGTTGATAATTTCTGTCTGTCTGTCTGGTAGTAGATAACGTAACTGTATCTCTGAAAGTATCCAACACAGTAATTTGAAACTTTACAGTTATGTGTACCTAATCATAATCATCCCTAAAAAATAAAGGGTTCAGTACTCATAATAAATTCTTTTATTATAATAAAATATTGACAAAAATTATGTATAACAGTTTGTATAAATAACGAGTTCAGAACAGTCTTAAAAAAGGTTGTAGTGAACAATCAGTAATTAGTCTATTTAGCCGACTTAAAAGTATTATGCATACTAATCGATTAGAACTCATAGCCGCTTACCATCTAAAGTCGCAGGTATTTAGGTCAAGTCCAATGACGCACCTACTAGAAGAGGGGAACATTATCCATACTGCCTCAAATGCTCTTAGCACCACTCTTAACCCAACAAACCCAAATGACTGTAAACAATTGTAATGTCGTCACATTTTTAAAAGTACCTTTTTTTTATGGAATTCTTGGTTACCTCTGGTTTTTTTTTTTTCTAGAAATATCTAATGACTATGGTTCTATACAGGTCAAAGATATAATCATTCAGCACTAATATGCAATTTTAAATTCTCATAAATAATTTTATACAAACAATAATTAATTTTTGTATCGTGTACTAAAAATATAATGAATTATGCTTTAATAACGGAATATTGAAAGACAGATGATCCCGTAAAATTACATTTCAACTAATAATTCCAATTATCGCTGCTTTATTCAATAATATGGACTCTTTAGCTACATTCATTTCATTGAAGTTGCTTTTAATTAATCAGTTTACTGATTATAAATATCNTTTTACTTATTTTTGATTCCTTATCTTTCTATCTGAGTGAGATTTGTTTTGAAGGGGAAAAAGTAATTGAATCGGGCTTAATTTTCAATTTTCAGTCATTGCTTTATGTCAACGTTATAAATGTGTACAAAAGTATTCTTTGTATTTACTTTTATAAACGCTTATTAAATAACTATTACATCAATTAGAGCCCGGAAACCAAACTAATATTAGGTATGTTCCAACAACCCTTCAAACTAGTTCAAAACTAGTAAAATCATTAAAATAAAAAAACTTATTGGTTCTAAGCAAGATATCAAAAATATAAATATATATATATTAGGCAGGTGGTTAAGCATAGGAAAAAGGCTCGGAGGTATGAGTTTCTCGCTTGAAAGTTGGTAGTATTATTTCCTACTCTCCGTGCCTGTACTGGTGTTGAAAGTAGCAGATTTACTAGGGGAATATTTTATTAGATGAGCGAAAGAAAAAAGGCGGGAGTTCATTGCCTGAACTCCTTTTCTCGTCCGTATGCAGGACAAATTGCCGCCAAACTTATACCTGTTTGCACGTGTCATATCTTGATATATGCCTGCAAAACATTTCCTTTGCTTTTATTTCTATACAATGCTGTTTCTGACTCAATTTTATAATAAAAACAAACACACAACCCACCACTAGAGAACCGATTTTTCTAAGGATATTAAATAAGAAGAAACTTAACTTATTACTTAAAACCAAAATATAAAAAAATGTATATTTTTTTTTAATTTAAATATTAATTTTAAGGAATATTGAAAGACAGATGATCCCGTAAAATTACATTTCAACTAATAATTCTAATTATCGCTGCTTTATTCAATAATATGGACTCTTTAGCTACATTCATTTCATTGAAGTTGCTTTTAATTAATCAGTTTACTGATTATAAATATCGGAGCTTGATTAATTAGTTTTTTAGTAAAACCGGACTATATTTTTTACTTATTAATTTTGAATTGAGTTAATAATTATTAATTTTATTATATTCAATTATACTTTTACAATAATTAACGTCAATATTGCAATTCTATCTTGAAAAACTGGAAAATTCGTATTAGAATTTATTTTAATCTCATGTATAACTATCAATTTTAAATGTTTTTCTTTTAGGCCCTAGGCAGAAATGTGTCAAGCCTAGCNTTTTTTTTTAATTTAAATATTAATTTTAATACTTATAATATAAATAGTCTAAATATTCCTAATATAAATATTATGTTTTTTATGGGTATGTATCTATTAGTTAATATATTATGATACAAATAAAGTTTGACTGGATTATTGTTTGAAATAATGATATAATATGATAATATGACAAAAGTCACTGCAGTTTTGTTTTATTTAAATATTTTTATCCCCTACTTAAGAGCAGCTTATTATTCTACGTAAAAATTATTTTCAAGGGAAATGTATTTTTAGGTGCGTTGGATTTTATATCTGTTTTAATCATTTTTAGATGACATATGATGTAAAAAGGTTTTTTTGCAGTCAAATAAAATTTATGTTTCACATAAGTTTATTATTTATAATTAGGTTAATTTAACATTAAATATTTCTTCTTTTTTTATAAAATAAAGGAAAAGTTAAAAGTAATATTGGTTCACGTCGTTTAATTTGAAATGTTTTCATTTGTTTAAATTTAAAAATTTATTAACTTTTTGACGTATGAGTCTGGTTGACTTTCCTGACTTTTATATTATTTATATCCCGGTCCTTCGGGCTTCACGTATTTTGAATATTTTATTTCATTTGGTTTATTTTTTTTTTTCTCTGGGTGGACGTTTGTCCGTATGTACCCGGCCAGGGAAATAAATCAAGTGACAGTCAGGGTTTTTGAGCTTGGGAATCCCCAAGTAAATAAATAGAGTCAATGGTTAAGGTGAAATGTGGGTCTCTCGCAGTTTATTGAGTTCTCTTTTTTTTGGAAAATTCCAATTTCATTGGTCAAATTAAGGATTTTGGGTTTGCTATAGGGAACATTTTCCCTCAATTTCTGTTGCCTCTTCTTTCAGCATATTTTTTGAAGGCTAATCACTTCCAACCTTTTATTGTGCTATTTTTTTATTTTCCGAAATATTCGTTATATACCTACATATATATATTTCTCTCTCTCTCTCTTGGAATTTTTGTGTTTATTTTTTTTTTTAAACCAGCGGAGTGTAGGCTATGCAAGTAAGAGTGCTAATTGCGGATCTAAATTTTATTTGAACAATTGTTTTTTTGCCAGCAATTGACAGCCAGTTGTAGCCAATTAAAAAGTGTTTTTTTTATTGTTTAAATTTCATGGTTGCTAGTACTCTAATAATTAATAAGATTGGTTCAATATTTAATTGGTTGATATTTATTTCGACAGTTTGACCAATGTGCTGTCTTAACCAAACAATTAGCAACTTGTTATATATCTTGTCAATAAATAAATATAAACTATTGGATTCTAATGTTTTCCTACGGATTCTATCAGGTATGTGTAATGTATTTTTTTTATAAATGGAAATCAAATTCTTAATTTATATATTGCAGTTCATTTTGCTCCACATACGAGTATAACGTCAGGACAAATTTAGCACACATATGGCCGTTCTTTTGAATCAAAATCTCAAAATGCAAAAGTATATCTTAACATGCATTTAGATAACTCGTAATGAGATAGTTTAGTTTGAATACATTATTTATAACATATAGATGTATGCGTGTGTGTATACATTTACATTATTAGCATTATTATAATAAGAAATGCTGGTTGATTAATAATAACCACATTTGATCAAGAAAAATCACAATTTGATTAGTTATATTTATTGTAATAGTCTTGTGAATTTTTTTGTTAGTTTGTTTCTCAACTATATTATACTTTTAAAAGTATTAATATAAATTTATTCATTTCAAGCTTTCTCGATGAAATATTCATCAGGATTGTTTTATATTTTAAATCTTATTATACTTGAGCTTTTAAAACATTTAAAATAGTTTTGAAAGAAACAATCTAACATATTTTCGTATTCATTTTGTAACTTATACTTTTTTTGTGTTTTAATATTTTTTTATTTTATTCATGTTATTTTTTTTTCAAACCGAGTCTGTTTCACTTCGCAATTTATTTCTATTAAAGTGAAATTTTCCCTTCATGGTTTTCTTTTTTTTTCTTACGAAGGGAGAAAATAAAGTAGAATAAAGAAGAAAGGCAAATCTTGTGAGGTATTAATATGTCATGAGAATGAGATTTCCCTGGATAATGGATCGTCCTTGCTTGAATCGTATATTGTAGAATAGTCTAGGCATTTTTATTATTATCAAGGAGCTCTGATTACATTATTTAATGTATTATTTATTGATCTACTCTACATGTATCTTGTGTCTTTACCTTTTTTAGTTTCTTTTTTTTCCTCTCTCTCTATATAAATGGTGCGAGATCAAATCAATAATGTTTAAAACAACAGAAAGCAATCAAACCTTAAATTTTTCATTAATTATTTAAAAACAATGTCTGTTTTTGTTTACTTAGGTAACGCTTTTTGCTTTTTCTTTCGTTTCTAAAATAAAAGAATCATGTTACGCTGCTGAACGCTCGAATTTGGAAATAAAGGGAACTGTTTGCTTCGGGTTTTCCTGACGGAAAGTTTGATCATTGATTGGTTAAACTTTTATTCGGGTTTGCATTCGAATCGGGTTTTTACTTATTTTTGATTCCTTATCTTTCTATCTGAGTGAGATTTGTTTTGAAGGGGAAAAAGTAATTGAATCGGGCTTAATTTTCAATTTTCAGTCATTGCTTTATGTCAACGTTATAAATGTGTACAAAAGTATTCTTTGTATTTACTTTTATAAACGCTTATTAAATAACTATTACATCAATTAGAGCCCGGAAACCAAACTAATATTAGGTATGTTCTAACAACACTTCAAACTAGTTCAAAACTAGTTTCAAACTGTACGACGCATGCGCATTAGCGAAAAACGATCAATTGTGGTCAGTTGCTCATGCGTCGGACAGTTTCAAACCAGTTTGAAGTGTGGTTGGAACAAACCTAATTATTGATAAACAGAAAAAGTCTCTTAGGTCTGACTTCACTTACATTTGAATATTATCGTTTTTAGGGTCCTTAGGCAAGGACCCTTGTATGTCTTGGTCTTGTGGCTGTCTGTCAGTCCGTCGTTAGCAGAACTGAACTTCGAAAGTTCACTACCCACATATTTGAAACTTTGCACTTAAGCTATGTGTACCTAATACACAGAAATAATATATTTATTTTAGGAAATGCATCACGTGGGATATTTTATGAAAGAAGAAGACTCCCTGAGTATAAATATATAATTGTCATTGTTTTTGTTTCTTTAATGGCGAAGATTCACATGCCTGTAGCTTGAAAAAAACATGCCAGCTACTGCACGTGCAAGCTACTTTCATGTGTATATGTTAAATGGCATGCCTGCAGCTGGCAAGCAATCAGATAAAAACAATAAAAATCCTTAGTTTGCCAGTTACTGGTAAATACCAACTTTTCGGCGTGCAAGCTACTTCTCCAATTTGACGGCATGAGCTTTCTCCAATTTGAGGCATATTAATTGTATTGATTAAGAATGACAAATCACCGGATTTTTCCATACGTCGCATATTTTGTATAAGTAAAAGTTTTATTTATTTTTATATTTTAGATTATCCTAGTTTTATTTTACATTGTAATTCTGTTTCGGTAAGATATCCTAAATACTCTTATTTAAGTAAAATTTAATTTGGTTTTTCTTTAATTTCAAATAGGTATTAAGATTTCTCAGAACATTTCTATTCTGATTTCATGAAAATCAGAATTTAATTCTATTTTACCCTTTCCGATAAATCAATCCTCTTTAATGTGTTCTTTATTAAAACATTATACTTCTTTTCTATAAACTATGATTTTATAATGCAACATGATTTGTTTTAATTTCGTTTAAACCCTACTTAAATTTTATTTTTAGACTTAGAAATGTCTTTTAATACTTGTATGTATTTCGTAATTCTTCGTTCAATTGGTTCTACGAAGTGGGTGGAGTTCTACGAAGTGTTTAGGGAAGGGCAGAAAATGTCGTTGTTTTAACTAAAAGGATTCGTAGAAATTAAATTTGGTTTTTCTTTTCTTCGAATGCATTTATATTTAAAGAAGGTTGTGTAAAAAATTCGAATGTGTTGATGAATAAATTAATTTTTTATAAAATATTCACTTGTTAAGAGAATAAAAAAAAATTCTTTGAAACGCTTACATGGGATCGTAAAAAATTGAAATAAACATTTTTAGCAAATTATGTTCCTGTCTTGAATTATTTATTGCAAATTTATGTTATTTTTCTACTACTAGAGTACTCCCACCTACTTGTCTTCTTATTTGATTTCAGAAAACAACGGACATTTATCTGATTATGGTATTTTGTGACAAATGTCAAAACAATCAATGATTTACGAATTTCCTTTATGTCTTTGTTATCTACAGTACTAACGAATAAATGGCAAAATAGTAATAACCTTTAATCAGGAGCTTTCCGTCTGAAAGGTTGAATTTCTAATCGATTAGTCTACGAAGAAGTAAACGGCGTTTGCCCTTCTCCAACTCGAAAATCGTATATGTATAAGGTTTTATTTTTTTTGTATGATTTTATTATGAGAATGTACGTTCATAATTGCGGTTTTTTCTTCAGTTACGATTAAATACTGTTATTTTTTTTAATATTATTTGCAAAAAATAAAATGGATTATAGCGATAGTGGAGTTTTGTTGCTCTTTTTAAAAAATGTATTTTTATTTCTGTTGCATTTCAGTTGTTTATTCCAGTTGTGTTAGAATCCTACCATACTAAAAGAACATTTCTCCACTTTCTTAAACACATTATTTTTTTTAAAAAAAATGAGCGCAAGAGTAGTTGATGTCAGTAGAATAATAAAAAAAATGGAAGGCTTCTCCACCAAATGAATGTTTACCCTATAATTATTATAAAATATATTTGTGATTAATGCATGGATTTAAGAAAAGCTTGATCTTGATAATGACCCAAGGAAGGGTTAAATATCGCATTGAATAAATTTATGCAAACTTAAGTTAGTTATTAAGTTATTTGGATTTTTTTCCATCAAAGGATTTTTTTTAAACTATAATATTGATTGAGGGTAATTCATAACTAATACATAATATGTTTACTTCTCAAAACTAGTTTTTGGCCTCTTGGCCATTATCTGTGCCGGTTAAAGGTAAAAGAAAACCCCGATGTTGAGTTACTAGAGAGACAAAAAAAAGGAGTCCGTTTCCTTTGGGGGACGTCGGATTTTACCATTATTTTTTATCGGCAGTGATAATGGCCGAGAGGCCAAAAACTTGGTTTGAGAAGTAAACATTCATGTAGTAGTTATGAATTAACCCTCAATCAATATTTTAGTTTCAAAAAGAGAATCCTTTAATGGTCTATTGGGTAGAAAAATAGTTTTGAGAAGGAGGAATTCATTTTATGGAGAGTTTTTCATTATTCTACTTCCTTATAAATTGATAAAAATAACTATTTATTAATTGTTTTACCTAACCTATTAACTATTTGTTAATTCGTAATTGTCAATTATAAAATTACAAATGATTACACAATATCTAATGATAATTAGCAATATCTTAAATGTAAAAGAAAAAGGAAGAAGTGTGTAAGTGTTCCTTTAATTTTTTGTTTATTATTTAAGTAAAAAGGTTTGAGCTTCAAGGTTGATTAAATGCAATCTGTTAAATAAATTATTTATTGATTTAATTAGATTTGAATGTTCCCCCCTGCGTGGCTGTAGATTGCTTCACGCAAGGCAATCTTCTTTACAATTTCTTACCATAGTCTCACCTTCCTTTCTAATACAGCCCTTTCATTTAACTTTTATTAAAAAAAAAGTATAAGAACCCTTTTTCGGATAATATTTCACCATAAAATCTACTCCTTACCCCTCTTTAATGAATGAACTGCCCCCTCTTCTTTCCTCCAGGTCGTCGAGATCTTTTTATAAATCATAAAAATTAGGATTAAAAAGTATTAAGTTTTTCTCGACGGTATTAAGTGCCGTGCTTTAGTTCCCTGGAGGAGTAATAACAGTATATTAGATTGTTCTGAAACTGCAGTCTTTTTTAAACTCTTAAATTAGTTCAAACGCTAAAAGGAAACTCTTAATTAATATCCGTATGCATTTAATGCTATTATATTTTTTTTATATAAAGATATAATTTACATTTATAAATTATACCTGTAATTTATAAGTTAATTTTACAAGAATTTCAGGTTCCTTTCTAATTAGTATCGTTAAAAACTAATTCGTATTTATAGTAGCTGATGAACGTAATTATTTATAAATAACCATTCAAGTATGTACTGTAGGCGTTTTTATAGACGTTTTAAAACATTGGAAACTTAAGGGACCAATTGTACTATTTTACATAAGTATACATTTTATGTAATCTTAAGAGGTTTGATTAAAACACATATTATACCATGTCAGTAAGAGTAAGTGCAGATTTGTCATCTCCATGAAGTCTTTTTAAAGTCTTCATTCTTCAAGGCGTGACTCTTCACCGGGAAACGTAGATTGTCAGCATCACTTTAGTCTTAGAAGGCCCCGTACCATATCTTTAACTCTACTGCCTGATCCAACAAAAATTACACATGCTTATTGAATTGGCACAATCTCTTTATCCGTCAGTGCGTATTGTGTTATTACTTTTGTGTTCGACCATGATTTAGTTAAGAAGGAAGTGAATTTGACTGATACTTAACAATTTGGTGAGCTTATTCTTTTAACCAATGCACAGACTGTTTGTATAAATCACTACATGATGTTTTAAACACCCCCGCTTTTATACGCTATTATCACATGAGCAATGCTCATTGAGCGTGAATATTTATTGTTAAAGTAATTTCTTGATAGTTTTTTTTCATAAATTCATCAATTTATGTAACTATTTATTGATCTGTACTAAAAACTCGACCTGAGACAACTCAGACAAACTTTCTCATATACTAGTTAATAATTACTTAGCCCATATTTACCATTTATAAGTTTTCGTGTTTTTGATGTTACATTTAATTATTATTGAATATTTCACCGAAATTTATCATAAAAATAACTTTTCTTCTGTGGGGAATCGAACTTGGCCTCTTTTCGTCCGTAGTTTATAGGCCCATGCGTCTGCACAGACAACAGACGACAAATATTTTTTAAAACCCACTTCTTTTGGACTCGAGGGACCTCCAGATGTGAAAATTCATGAAAATTTCAAAATCAAATTTTCGCTTCGTCACAATACTTTCTCCTTATATCAGAACGTAAAAAAATGAAATATGAACTCTCTCAATTTACAATGGAGCCACTTGTTGTTTAATGCTTTCAGTTGTTAGTTCTAACGCTCACTGTTATTACAAACGTTACATTTATAGTAAAACTCAATAAATTGAATTTTTCTTAAATTCGGTTTATTCCAAATTGGGTTACATGTTAAAGAACATGCAGGGACATAAAGGTGCATATTATCAAGGCTTTGAGGATGAACTCTTGTCTCCTGGGTGCAATCAGACTTATACCGTGTGCCCTTGTTAATTATTATTTCCCAGCTTAAGTATTAAGACACAACTCTCATGGGACAGATTTGCATTAGACCTCCGTTCTATCTCTCGTTGTTCGCGCTAAAATTCTACTCTTCGTAACCCTGCTTTACCTTCGCAAAGGTAAGCGTTAAAACTTGAAAATTTGATAATATTGAGGATTGACTTTCATTTATGATATTGCTTAGCACATTTTTAGTATATAATGGGGGGAAAACATTTTTTATTATAAGATCATTGAAGAGTTAATACTTCAAATTATATTTTGCACCTTTTTTTGAACCTTTTTAGCCAATTTCTAAAAAGTTAATGTAGTTAACTTGAGAGTCCTGGTATCTTTTAATTAGTGTGGCACATAGCTTACATATATAGGTGAAGGGAAATTCAATAAATTACACTAATGGTTTGCGAAAGCATAACATCATCAAAGTGCGCGACAGCACGCGATGAAGTTATGTGCCACACTAATTGGCAAACTATTTTCATTTATTTCTTATTATAATTAATTAATTTATAACTATTCAATTAGAAATAAAATGGTTAAAAGGAATAATGTGAGAAAAACTCTACTCTCTTTGGGAATATGTAGTCTCTCTTTTTGTTCTTCTTTGACATATTGTAATAACTTATCATCTTATCTTTAGGTATCATTTATATTGTGCTCAATAAAGTAGAACAAAGGCAGTCAAATAGTCCATTTAAGGTAACATCATTTTTACTTGTCGGGACCTAGGTTTTCTTAGAACTGTAGCGTTGTTTTGGCGTTAATCCAAAGCCTAGAGAAATAGGAGAATTTTCTTAAGGCACACGTGTTTAATTAGAAGTCTAAAAAAGTATAGAGTGTCATTAACATATATTTATACCTAAAATGTGCATATGCATAATCTTTATATTTATATAATGTGTCCTGATCTTCACTGATATATCCAAACTTGGAAATGTTAAGAGTAGTAGGAGTGGTTAGATGTGCTGGACAAACCAATTGTTCGAACCTAGCAATCAGGCCACATTGGGCCCCCATTTTACTAACCCCGTGGGGGAGAGTCCCAGCCACTTCCCAGATCACACCTGCACATTGTACCGCCGAAGGTGTCATGGTGTAGTCATTAGTGAGCTATTTAAATCAGAGCATCATGGCAGGGATGGAACCCACGACTTTGATTCGGCTGGATTCATTGGTAGCTGGGCGAGTGCCTAGAGCACCTTGGTCACGCTGGATGGAACCCACGACTTTGATTCGGCTGGATTCATTGGTAGCTGGGCGAGTGCCTAGAGCACCTTGGTCACGCTGGATGGAACCCACGACTTTGATTCGGCTGGATTCATTGGTAGCTGGNTTGTCTTGGAAACAGACTAACAGTGAAGTAGAAATAAAAGAAAATATCCTACACACAACTGTGGATGAACAAAAATGTAAATGTTTTGAATGAGACTAATCAGCAAATGCAAAGGCAACCTTCACGTCGTGTTACCTTTATTTATACTTTCCTCACATTTAACCTAATATTTTCTTTTGTTTATACTTTATTCATATTTTAAGCTAATATTCCCCAGTTTTTATATACCTACGTATGCTATCTTTTGCATTTAATAATATTTTAACTTTTTTTTTTTTAGTGTCTTCTACATTTAAGGTAAAGCAAATAAACGACCTTTTATACTTACCCTGACACACAAACATTTTAATACGTTATATTGTAACAGGATGCTATTATTATCATAAAGATGGGAATTGTTAAAATAAATATTTATTAAGTTAAATTGAGGATTATTACAGCAAGTTAGTAAGTTATGATATGGAAGAAATACCGTCGATACTTGCTTGATCTAAAAATCGCTGTATCGGTTTCGTCTATACGCCATCATCAGCAGAAGCAAGAGTAAAACATTCGCACACACATATACTGTATATATTTATAAGAATAGAGGATCGTATACCTTAAGTTTTGGATCCGTTACCTCAAAAGGTTCCATTTTATAAAACAATTTAAGAAGTAAACGCGTTTTTTGTGATCAGTAAGTCAAATTTACTCGTTTTCAACCTGTATTGCGTCATCCTTTCGAAACTCTTCAGCTAGGAGAGTGATATGACATAAGCCGACCTCTACCAAAGGACAGTCTAAATTTTCACCAATTTGGAAAAGTCAAAAATTGTGACCTCTATGGTTTTAGGTAAAGGTAAATCTTTTCCAAAAACAGAAATATTCTGCGGGACTTCCGACAATGGGCGGCTGAAAAATATGCTGCAAATTCGAATTTTCTACTCTTCATAAGCTTTGTGAATCGCGCTGCTCATGTAAAACCAATAAGAGCGATATCGAACTGAAGCCAAATCCATCTGTATGTGACCCTGTTTGTAGGTCTCGTAGCTCTGCCAACTTAACAATTACACTCACACTCTTGTGATCAGTAAGTCCAAATTCAATTCACTTGCTTCCAATCTTTTTTGTTTCGTTCTTTCGGAACTCTTCAGCTGGTAGTGTGTAGTGGGTGACGTTGGTCAACTGTATAAGTCAACTGTATGTCAACAATCTATAAGTTTATCAATTAATAAATCATGAATAATAAAGATTCGAAACAGATTTATGATTTATTGATGCCGCAACAAGGGCCAGAAATTGTGAAAAAGACAAGGGATGATTACAATGACTTAAATAATCAGAAAATGACGAATCTAGCAATAAATAAATAATGTTGGAGAATAATATTAAGTATTTTTGGCTTTTGTTGACTTTTATANGGTTTCAAATTTGTTTTTTTATCTACCCTCTTATAGTTAATTACAAAACAACACCTTATTTATTTTTTGTTCTGCTTCTTTAGTGTGAGTGTTTTTGAGCTCTTCGATTTTATATTGTAATTTCTATTTTGATAATAATATTGACTTATTTATTTGTGTGAAAGAATAAAATCAATCTGTATTTTTTCCTAAAACGTCGATTTATTATGTATTAGTTGTTGTTTTTTCTTTAGTTCTATAACCACTTTCGTTAAATGATATCGGCACAGTCAGCCTAATACAAGCATTCCTTTGATGTCATTTTTAATTTTATATTGATATATCAATAGGCAAATTAGTAGAATAAGTGAGATAATTATACTAGAGGCTTAAAACATTGTAACCATTGAATTGTCTGAAATTTGGAAAAATAAATATTTTAAGATTGAAATAATATAGGGGAAAAACCCATTTTTTTTAAAAGATTATAATTTAAAAATCTTCATACATATTTTAAGAAAAACATTCGAAAAAAACCCATTTCCTCAGAAATAAAATCACAATAAGACGCGTACAAGAAAATTTTAAAAGATTTTACAGAACAAAAAGAATTCAAGATTCATCCGCTACCTCAAAAGATTAAGGAAAACGAGTAGACCGAGGAGAAANTATAAATATATATATATATATATATGGAAAAGGTAAAGCTTTCTTTTACCTTTTGAGCTTGGTCAGACAGATATTGTTTTATTCCCACAAGTACCGCAGGAGAAAAAGAAGGAAATGGAAGAGGAAACTAAGAGAAAAAGTAGCAACACTTATGGAGTATACACATTTAGAGGCTAGAACCGTAGGAAAATATGTGATGAAAATAAATGGATTTTCCAGTGAAAAGTGTAAGAGGTTTAAAAGTTTTCTGACCACGTCCTGGGCTTGAGGTGGGTTTTAGAACTGGAAGGTTCTAGATCTGTGTTTTTTTTACTTTTTTTGGACGAGTGGGTAGGGAAAGGGAACCCCATGTGAACCGTTTTCAGAGGTACGAGGTTAAGGAAAAAAAATTACGGATGGCAAAAGGTTTGGGAATGTGACTGGCGGTAATCTTTTGTTTTCACTAGGGAGGTTGGAGGGGACTGCCAGTTGAGGGTTCGGATGGGAAAAAGTGGGGCCGCGGTGGACGTGCTGGGGTTAATACCCATCAGACTGTTGGCTTGCCAACGCAGAACCTTACCCCTTCCTGCTGAAAAGCGGAGAATTAAAGCCTGAGAGACACCCCTCGAGAGGTTCAACCTACACTAGATAGACCAGCTCCTACCTTCGCTATCCTAGCTCTCTTTTTTTCATTTGGAAAAAATAAATAAAAAAGAATAAAACTCATGATGTCTGAAAAGTCAAGGTCCAAATAACATCAAATAAGACTAAAAATATAGTGTAATACAAACTTATTTCTTTAAAAAAATCAACTATTATGTAATAAACATCTAACTTAAATATTGTAATTATTTACATTAAAAATTATATTACTTTAATTTATTCACTAAAAACTTTCATTATAAAATTTATAATTAACTAAGGTGTCCATCGCAGCAAAACATTGAAATAATATTTAATAAATCATGAATAATAAAGATTCGAAACAGATTTATGATTTATTGATGCCGCAACAAGGGCCAGAAATTGTGAAAAAGACAAGGGATGATTACAATGACTTAAATAATCAGAAAATGACGAATCTAGCAATAAATAAATAATGTTGGATAATAATATTAAATATTTTTTAGCTTTTGTTGAGTTTTATACACGAACCTCCATAAACATTTCTATTTTCCCAAAATGATACCAGTGGCAATGAATAATATAATTTATCTACAATTGTTACGAATCTACAATTGGGGCCGCGGTGGAAGTGCTGGGGTATATACCAATCAGACTGTTGGCTTGCCAACGAAGAACTTTACCCCTTCCTGCTGAAAAGCGGAGAATTAAGATTGTTACGAAATATAAAAATTGTATCTCTGTATAGATGCGTTGAAAGTGATATTTACGTACTTTTTTCATTGCGCATGCGTGTCTCATAATTCTGAAGAATTCCTCTTTTTTCCGCCCTAGGGCGGTAAAAAAGAAGAATTTTTCACTTTGACGCACAATTAGTGAGACTCCCGAAATAATTTATTAGGTACAAAATACAACTAATGAATTAATGTCATCTTTATCAAAAGAGCAATACGAACTTAAATTCAGGAAGTTTATTATTAGTTTTTCTGTGTTTATTATTGAATCTAACAATCGTAGATAAACTCATGCGAAAACGGTATATTTTGCATTGCTCGTGTGGTTTTACTACCCTCGCTGTCGCTCGGGTGCAAACTTCACACTCGCATGCACAATGCTACTTTCCGCACTAGACGCGTAATGTACTATTATTATTTCATTTTTCGAATGCATTAGTTTTTAGGCCTGTAATACTAAAATAATTGGTTTCAAATTTGTTTTTTATCTACCCTCTTACAGTTAATTATAAAACAACACCTTATTAATTTTTTTTCTGCTTCTTTAGTGTTAGTGTTTTTGAGCTCTTCGATTTTATATTGTCATTTCTATTTTGATAATAATATTGACTTAATCATTTGTGTGAAAGAATAAAATCAATATGTATTTTTTCCTAAAGCGTCGATTTATTTGTTGTTGTTTTTTCTTTAGCTCTAACCACTTTCGTTAAATGATATCGGCACAGTCAGCCTAATACAAGCATTCCTTTTATGTCATTTTTAATTTTATATTGATATATCAATAGGGAAATTGGTTAAATAAGTGAGTGATATTAGTGGTTTAAAACATTTTAACTATTGGATTGTCTGAAATTTGAAAAAAATAAAAATAAATATTTTAAGATCGAAATAATATAAGCAAAAATCCCATTTTTCTTTAAAGATTATAATTTAAAAATCTTCATACATATTTTAAGAAAAACATTCGGATAAAAACCCCAGTAGGTAATATGTCACTTGAGTCCAACCCCACTCCTGACCCCCTACGTCATACCCCCACTCCTCGAGGCCACGCCCACCCCCCACTCCTCCCCC
>KZ651098.1:116860-138625 GCA_001010745.2 Gerris buenoi | reverse complement strand
AAAAAAAAAAAAAGCGATCGAGAAACGGCTCGAGGGGAATGTAGTTGAGACCTTCCCTGAGGCGGCCACAAGACTAAACAACCCATTGGAACAAGCTCTGCCATCCCCTCCCTTGAACAACGCACCCCCTTCCCAGAGACCCTTGGTATCACCTGGTGATACCTTCCGCAACTTAGTTGAAACTGCTAGATATCACCTGGTGATACCTCCGCAGTCAAAGGGATAATATATAATATGTGTGTTTGTGTGTGTACAAAATAAGTCAATACCCGCTAGGATAAATCAAAAGGAAAAGGTTTCCCCTTTGAAATTGAAATTAAAATAAGTTTGTAATAACATTTACTTTGAATAATGAAGGCATATTCTGCGAAAAAATTTATTTAAAAAAAAAACCAAAAAAAAAAAAATCAACAAACATAATAAGGAAAGGTAATTATTATACACTTAATATTTTGATACGAAGTTCATACATATCATGTATGCATTGCTCAACTTTTGAAATTATCTTGAATCTATAAAATATATGTTATTTTTCCCACGTTCCATCAAATATTCAGGCTAGGGAAATACATATATGCTTACTTATTCTTACTAGTACGAGACCCCTGACAACTTACCTAAAGCCCCATTGGCTGTACTATCTTATTCTACGACCATTAATGTTATTCCCTTATAGTTCGTTTCTTAGAATGATAAAATAGAAAGTTTTTACTTTTTATTTATAATTTTAATCTGACAAATATACTTCGAGAATATATTTTGCTTTTTTGACTGCTTTTTTTGTGGGGTATTTTTGTACAGAGAATGATAAAAATTGCAGAATATTGTAATAAAATAATAATTGCATAAGAATAAAATGAGCATATTAATAATTCTTTTACTAAACTTAAATAGAAGTACTTCTTTAAATATATATTTTTTTATATGAAAGTTTTATTTTAATTTATCGCCTTATTCTTTTATTTATAAATGGTAATGAGAAAAATTTATGCTTCTAGATATCTCAATAAGTTATACATTTACTATATCATAACTACTTTTAAACATTGTTATCGATATTAAAGAGTAACATTGTTATCAATAGAGAAGAGAATCTATCTCGTACAGTGTTTTTAGTATGTTACCTGGACTTATGTGTGAACGATAAACGATGACTATTGTTATGTCTTGTGATTGTTTCCCTAATCTGTAGGGATGCCATATCTAAAAGTTCATATGACTTCTCTACTTATAACTTTTCATATTTAACAGCTTTATATTATCAGTATACTTGTCATGTAGGTTGATATGCTTAGCTATTCTTGTTACAACAACTAACGTAATTAAATAAGAAAGTATAATGTATTATATGTATATTTATTTAAAAGAAAAATATATATATTTTTTTTAATTAGATTTGTTATTTGGTTTGTGGAGAGGAATAAGTAGGTTGGTTATAGTGATAAAGGAATAAGATATATCTGAGCCTGTTCGTTGAAGCTAAGGCCGGCTTTGCCCCGATTCCGACGGTGGCTGGCCAAGCTAAGAGAAGTCGCCCTTTTAATTAAAGAAAGTGCCCTTGCAGGTCAGAAAGAAGAGACTCTCACTCTTTCTTCACTGTATGATTTCAGTTCCCTTATCTTATCAGTTTTTTGCCTCCCTTTTATTTTATCTTCCATCTCCTTTTCTCTGGGAGATCTTCGCGTGTATTTTCCTATTAGCCAAGATCCAACTCTTTTTCTCTTTACCTAGTCTATTTCATCGTGTTTTCCTCAACTCACCTCGTCCTCTCTTTTCTTCAACCTCCAGTTATCACAATTCCCTTATCATTTCCCTCCCCCTTACTCTCCTCTTTTTTTTGGTTTACCTCTTTACGTGTTATCAGTCCCCACCCATCTCCCTCCTTCATTCTAATCAACTCGAAAACTTACCTTCCTTTCCTACCCTCGGCCCCGCTCTTTAACCGTCTACCCCATCCCATTCCCATTTCTAAGCCTTCCTCAATAACAATGAAAATGAATGCTTAAGACAAAAGGAATCTTTATCTTAAGTAAATAAGTTTTTTTTAAATCAAAACTACTTTCATAAGCGTTACCTTGCTACCTTCAACTGTAAAATTGCACTTCATATTAATAGGCCTATCATATTTACGTCAGAAACTATTACTTGACAATATACACGCACTATTTCTAATAACTATAGGTAACATTCTTCGCAGTGTGGGTCGTTGAACGCTTGTAAAAAAAGACAGGTTTATATTTTCATCTGTATATAAAATTGGCTATGTTTCGGCTCTCTCTGAAGCCTATAGACGTGCTGGGATTACGACCTTATTTATATTTTATAGTGAAAATGACAAATCTTCTAATTTAATTTGATTTTTCTATGAAGTAAATCCTCCTACTGCTTTCCATTTTAAATACTGGTAGCCCATATTTTTTTAAATGTATAACTGTTTTTTGTTCTTCAAAGTGATAACAGATAAATGTTTCTTTTTTTCTGCACAGTGATACCTGAATCTTACGCCTCTTTTCTGGTTATCTTCTATGACTATTTTCCCTTATTCACTCTATACCTCTATACTCTTACTCTATATTTCTTACTCTATATACTCTTCTTTATATTCTTACTCTATATATATATATCATACCTCTATACTCTTACTCTATACCTCTATATACCGATTTCTGATGACAAATTCCCCTTTTTTTTAACTTTTACTATTTTATCATCTCTACGTTTTTACATTAAAATCAAAGAAACATACGAACTTTTATTAGCTGTGTGTTTTATTCGTCTGCTAAACGGTAAAAGTCACAATATAACAAACTAATTACAAATATCATATAACTCGAGAATTAATATCAATACGTGTAAATTTTGTTCTTCAATAAATATTCTATGAAATGAATATAATGAATTTAATTTAAGAAGAAAATCTCGCGGTTATATCCCTATCGCTTAGATTATTATCGCAGTGTTAATAGTAACCACTGAAATTCAAATTTTTTTTTAAGTTTTTGGTAGTTTTCTTACTACCGAAANTTAAGAAGAAAATCTCGCGGTTATATCCCTATCACTTAGATTATTATCGCAGTGTTAATAGTAACCACTGAAGTAAATAAACAAAATAAATATATCTATTAACTATTTTATAATTATTTTATTTTAATTTTGCCCTTTTACCTTTAAATAGTATACTAAATACCTACTATTTTTACAAAGGCTTTATTTTTAGTTAGCTTCATATTTACTTAGTTTTGAAATATTTATATTATAATAGAACAATTAATTACGAGAATAATCATACATAATTAAACAATTTAATACTGTTCAATGGATGAAATAATAATTTGTTTCTAAAATGAGTATTATCTGTAAATGTAATATGTGCAATTTAAATAAAGAGGTCTCAATTAAAGTTTTTTTAAAAGTATATTTAACCAAATGCTTTATTATAAAGGTTAAATTATATTCATTTGCTTTTTTAATTATTTCCCTGTCTATTTTATTTCATTCTGTACAATAAATTAATTTGTTTTCTGTTGCAGGTTACAAGAGGGAGCAAGCGTCCCTCGGAGACAAGAAAACGTCTTTAAAGGTTTGCCTTCAATAAATTTTTCATCAATTATAACAGATTTGAGTTGGGTAATTCCGAAATTGGGCTTGTTTTAATTAATCCTCCTCTCTGATCTCGTTTTAATTAACGTATCGTATTTTAAGCTTAAGTTTATTCATAGTTAATACTAAATTAAACTGTGATAAGTCTTATTACAAATGAATTAATTACTACCTTATTTTAATTTCATTCTCTTTCCTTTAATATCACCCTATTTATTTTGAAAGGTCTTACTAAAATTGTTATTTTTATATAACTGTAAATTTTAATCATTTATAAATTAGTTGTAACCATACAATCTTAAATATCTTAGAATCTATTACAATGCAGAACTAATGTTTTTTTTTTTTTTTAACAAAATGACTAATTTACAATAAAGTAAACTTAATTATACTCAACACACAATAAATTTAAAATGACACTCAAATAAAATTAGATTATTTTTACACACTGAACTTCCAGTGAAAGTAATGTACCCTTAGTTCAGAATACACTAAATATATTAAATATTTAGATTTTCTTAAATACTTTTTTGCTCGCAAGTCTAAGTCTACCAAGGTAGCGGAAGCATTGTTTTCACATTGGGAGGGGAATTTTTTCCCCCTCTAAAATCAAAATTTCTCGAATTTCCGTTGTAGACGTTCCTGGACAAATTTAGTTTCTTGTTTGTCTGTCTTCCACTTTTTATCATATTTTGATGATTTTTTTTTTATGGATTACGTGGATTAGACCCTAGATGGTCCCCTTTGATCGTCGCTCACGGATCAATAGCCTTTGCGCAGGCGCAAACGTAAAATCATCGCACGTGAATTTCTTGCGTACTAACGGTCCGATTTCGGTCAAATATCGAGCAAATTTGTTATCGCAAGGCCATATTTCAGTAAGAATGCAGTGTTTCTGTACTTGAACCAATTAACTGCATTATATCACCATCATACCTCATTTTCATCCTATGATGGGCATTTGAAATATAGATTAAGCTTAACTAGATTAGGGCACTGTAAAACATTGAGCCCTTAATATTAAAGCCTTCCCAAAAGCGAGGTTTCGAAGTTGGGATTGTTCAATTTTAGTAATTATTCGATTTATTTATAACTGTATTAGTTAAATGGGTAGGTACATGGGTTTATAATACGTCGCGTAAGAGAGGTTACGTAAAGGTNGTAAGAACGGAACAATGGAATCAACACTTGACGTCAAAACATAGTTGTCAAATATTTGAGGAAAATATATTCCATCGTCTAAATTTAAATAAACAATGTACAAGTCAGCCCTTGGCCAACAATGTAAAAGTTATAGCCCTCTGGGAAGTTAATATTATCATGCCATATTTATTTACAATAAAACCATATGATTACGAAGTGAGGCGGGAATAATTTTTTCTTTGAATTTCTTAAGTTAGCACATAAAATATACTATGTTGGCATATAAAATATATATTTTACATAAATCACAAACAGGATTAGAGATAACTAAACAAATATGACTGTACCATTTTTGCTAGTTTTGTCTTTCTAAAAAAAGAAAAAGTTTAACAAAATCGCATTAACAACGCATATTAATTAGTGTGGCATATAGCTTTTTTCGGTTCCAATCAGTGGATGAATGGTCACATGAGTATAAAATAAAATATAACAAGTTTTGCGCAATATTAAAATAAAAATAATATCTGATTATTCATCAGTTCTAATAATATGGGTGTTAAATATTAAAAATGTGGTCCAACACAAAGCTGAAAATGTTTCTATTTCTGTATTTATATACTTATGTTGTATAATTTATCGTTTAGAAAAATACTTATTTAAGCAAAATATTATAAATTAGTTTAACATATTAATTCGTTCGGAATGATTTTTATTTTCTAATGGATAATTTTGTATATTTGCTTTATTCCTTTATTGACAAAAATTGATGACCTTGGAAAGACTCTTTTTATATAATAATATCGAAAAACCATTGTCTAAATCTAATTGTTTATTTATTTTCGAATAATATCAGACTGTTCCCCCTTTAATGTTTACTTTTAAATATTATATCACGCGTAAGCATTATCAGTTGTTACCTAGATGATATTGTGTAAGTGATAATATTTTATTATTTTCATATAACAAAATTTAGTAAAATATTTTTCTGGACATTGACATCAGTTATCCGTGTTAAAGTATTGATTAACTATAAAAATTAATAAAATCTCCGCTAAAAGATTATTAACTTTTATAAAAGCGTTATAAAATTACAATTAGTTCTTTTCTTTTAACTATTCCTCATTTATTAGGAATTAGTGACCTTAATTGGTGTAATATTCTTTTATTAAGTTAATAATTGTTTCTTTAACAATTTTTTTCTAATATTGAAATGAAATATGATTGTTGAGTTCTGATTCAAGTAAGTTTTGTGCTTTATTTAAAAACTTCTTATATCCTAAAAAAAAAATGTACTATTTGTAATATTGATTGTAATAAATATAAATAAATAAAAAAAAATATATATTCACATATTGAATACCTTTCAATATATTTTTACCTCTTTTTAACTTCAGCTCCATTTTCTTTTTATTACTTTAACACTTGAACTTTTTAATCAAACGATACATTTTTATTTTCTCTCGAATCGAATGAATAAAATATAAAAGCTTTTTTTTACTCCAAACATGAGAAAAAAAAAGTTTTGATAACTGTTTTTATTCTATTTTAATTTTTATTAAGTTAAATACACTGGGTGTCGAGTGTAGTAATACTTTAGTGGTTGGAAGTTTTATACGAACTGGGTTAGATCTATAAAATTGTTTGAAGAGGAAGGGGATCTGTAACAGTTATAGTTTGTCGGTTTGTAGGGCTCCCATGTACTTAAAGTTACGACTCCCGGACTGACCCTTACAGAACTTCTAGCACGACTCGGTTATACAGAATTAAATGATGTTAGAACTTTCAAAACAGCTCTACTTATTTATTTTATTTTATTTTTAACTACAATTAAATTTAATGAAAGTATCTTTTAGCTGGTTTCCGACTGTAAATATGTTGATGTCAAGTTTCCACCTTATATGAGATGCACTTATTTAAATTGTTTATTTAAATTTATAGATAAATGTTACTACTAATGATTAATACAGCTGAACAATTACTACCTATTTAATATTGTGTGGTGTAGGCTTCCACAGTTGGTTCCTAATGAAGTTCTTCCAGCCGTGACAGCGTCTTGAAGAGTATAGATCCCGATGTTTTCAATCAACTTCCCTAGAACATCATATACTTCCCTATAGATGCTCCTAACATTGGGTGTGCATCCTAAAAGAGCTATCCTAGTCAGATATCCTAGTCAGAAACCATGACCATATGTTTCTTAGTAATAATAATAATTTTTATTCCTCACAATATTAAATTCCACAATTTTTCACAATTTAAAAATCAGTACCTTAGCTTTAGCTACATATATATTATATATGTATTTTTGCAGGGTGTGGATGAGCGCCCCCAAAAAAGCTGATGCTTGAACATGAGGGAAAAATTTAATAGATCAAATTTAATAGCTTATTATAAGATGGTGTAACTCCTTAAATGATTGATTATTTTAATGCCCTCTCTCAGAGTACAATAGTTATTCCTTCGAATATCATTCTCTAATGGTNTTATCCATTAAAAAAATATATATAATAAAATATTTAGAGCAATAATTATGATTCTATTTTGATTGTTTAATGTATGATTATTATTATAATTTTAAATGTTTAGTGTACACTTATTGTTATTTGACAGGGTCGTAGTTTTATTTTGCTGGCATTGATTAAATATTAGGAAAGCATTGGGAATTATTATATCGAGTATATAAGGCGTCAATTACATTGATTTTTTACATTTTAAGTTATTTATTTCGTGGGTTATTATGTGTCTATCATTTTAAATGAAAAGAGAATAATTCGTCAATTAGTTGCCGCTTTTCAAAAAACGTCTGAAAATTATTATTTTTAAGCCCGGATTCGTTCGGCTTAGCTTTTTAATTTTATAGTTTTCCATTCTCATAATTATAATCCTGTCAGGGATTATTAGGATTTGAATTCAATGTTTCAGAGTTGTTCTTGGGTTTAATCTAAAGAAGTGTGGATAGAATAACGTGATGTAATAATTATGCTGTTTAAATCTTTTACTCAATCCGAGACCAAGTTTAACTTTGCTTTAAAGACTTTATATCCCTCGGTCTTACCGTATTAACGTGTTTCTTCGCTGTTGAAATTGTTTCAGCTTATTTATCCTCGTCCGAGTTTTTTTTTTTTGCCTTCGCAACTATTTACAAATGGATCTTTTAAAAGATTAAAGAAAAACAAACTCCTGTTTAGGTTTTTGTTTGTTCTGATTAACATTAAAGACGCTATTGCTACGTAGAAACAAGCGCAGTGTAACAGCGCAGTACGTATATTACCTTAAATACAAGTTAGCTCCCTCTCTCATCCACCGCCGCGTTGTTAGGGTAATTTGTTGTCAAAGTTTTAATTGAAGGCAATATTTACCGTCTTAGAAGCCTTTTCCCTGCCTCTTTCCTAAGCTTTACCTTCTTTCCTAAGACCAATTAACGTAGTTACTCTCTCTATCTCCCTTCATCCCGAAACCCGGGACTCTAAATTCAATTCAGACACCGGAGGCATAAAATAAAAGTTTTCGCTCTGCTAAGGCTCTCTATTCTCCCGACCCCTCGAGACTCGAATCCTGGCTCTTGCCGTTCGCCATTAACCAAAAATACTTTTAAAATAAACTGAGATTTTTTTCTCATTTATACAACACCTGAAAGAATTTATATTATATATACATATATATGTATGTATATATTTATAAAAATATGATTTATTTACTTTTAATCTGGAGGTTCCTTTTCTTTCAACTTTAAAGCCAATTTTCCTCTACCCTCTGTTCTTTAAATATTACAATAAAACTTTATACTCTCTCTTCTCCCGTTTTTTTTTTTTTTGATATATATTTATTTTTTTAAAAGATAAAAACATTTCGACCTGAGATTCTTGTCTCCTCTTTTTCAATCTACCCTTCATTTTTATACCTTATTCCTCGAACTTATTTACATAATATTCCCTGATTAAACAAGTAATTTCTTCTATTTCTTTTACTATCTCTTAAAGAGGCTTGTGAAATAATATCTTCAACTTCAACTGTTAAACAAAAACCAAAAAAAAAAGTAGAAATTAGAAGAAGTAAACATGGTAAAAAGGCAGAAAAACTTTTAGTTAAGAACTTAGTCTAAAGCTTTATTTTAATTAAATTTATTTTTTCTAGAAAACAAAAAAAAAAAAATCCAAAGTAAGTATTTTTAGATCAGGAGTCTGGTATCAGATAAGTAATTTATGATTTCGGTCACGTCATTTTAAACTTTGACTTCGCTCTTGAGTCTTCATGGATTTTCTTATTCGCTTAAAACTTGAATATTATTATTAGCCAAAATTTACCGTATTTATTATTCATTACTTTATGATAATTTATGTAGCAGACGAGTAATTTATTAGATGCATTTTATTTTAAACTTGTTTTTACTGTATATTGATATTATTCATCACGCTATTATTGTCTAATTTAATAATTTGATATAATATTTTCTTGCAACACTTTTTTACGTATTGCATATTATTTAAACTTATTACATTATAAGTAACAAAAAGTATACCAAATAAAAAAAAAGTATCTTCTTGCCAACCATATTTATAGTCCAGGAGATAGCGTGCAAAAAAGGGTTTGACTAACATCAGGCTAGAATTTGTTGTATAAGTATCTTTTGGTTCCTTTTAAGAATATGTGGTCGACTAAGTTCATCTGCGGGACATAGCTTGGCAATACGCCGGGGAAGTGTGACGTCACTTACGTAAAAAAGTGAGTGTTTTTAGTTTAGCTGGCTCATAAAATTGGATATACGACTGGGTTTTATCAGTGCTATTGTATTTTATTATTTTTTTTTAATCAATTATTTGTTTTATTATCTATAATGTGTACATTTATTGGCTTATTAATGATGTTACTGATATATGATAAGGTTAAAAACAGTTATAAAAAGTTAAAAAAGCTTTTAATAGAGTAAAAAGAGCACATTTGTAAGTAAGTTATTTTACATCTTATTTGAGTTATTTGTGAGAATTATTTGATTTATCATCTATAATGTATACTTTTGTTGGCTTATTAATAATGATACTAATATATGATAAGGTTAAAAACGGTGAAAAAAGCTTATAATAGAATAAAAAGAGGAAAAAACTATAAAATGCATACAGAACACTAGTAAACAATCTTATATTATGAGCCAGAAGCAGGATAACCTGACGAACAATAGTTCAGGGCGCATGACGTCACAGCAACCTTTGTCACCTTTACGTAACCTCTCTGACGCGACGTATAGGCGTTTGAAAAAGATAAACCGGTGGAGAACGGCCATGTCGCGCCAATTATGCTGGACAATGTAGGCCACCAAAAGATTAACTTATTCACTTTTTAGATCTCCTAGACTCTAATATTCACTTTTTTTTATTATACATATATTCAATGTAACAGTTGACAATAGTTTCTTGGCTTCATTAATTAATTAAATAGGAATATTGATCTAATAAATCATTTTATGTAATTAATAAGGTGTAAATCGGTTATATTAAGAAATAAAAGTTATTTGTATGGGTTTGCGGTGAAACTGAAGGAGGATTTGAAAATACAATGCAGTTAAGGTAAAGAAGGGGTAATATTCTCGTATATTTGTTTAATTGAGTACACAAATTCTCCTCTTTGCATTTTGCGGTTTTATATTTCATGTTCTTTCATAAATCTATACTTGGTTGTGTTCCCACATGAAATTTTCTTCCTCTGTTATTTCGTAACATTTTATATTGTGTTCATTTCCTTATACTCTCTTTAATGTCGAAAGAGTTAGCAATGTATTTATTATAACCATTTAATTTATTTCTTGTGATTTTCCAACTCGAAGAATTTCTCATCTGCTAATTGTCAGCTTATTTACTGTTCTTTCTCTACTCCATTTTAAAAGCTGGTTATTTGTCTTCAGAATTATTTTTCTTTTCTTTAACCTTGTTCATAATTAATAACACTTGTCCTTTTATTTTATTTATCTACTTTATGAAAGATCTTGAAAATAATTAATGATTTCTCTATCTTATTTTTAATAGAATGATTATTTTGTTCTCTCGATTCCCTCAAAGTTATAAGAGAACCTAATTTAAGCTTAATTGAAGTGAATCAAGCATAATTTAGTATTTATATCAATCATAATTATTATAGATTTAAGTATACTTAAATATACGAATTATTTTATCTGTAAAAATGAAATAAATTACTTTTTTATAGCTAAATTATTTGAGTTATATCTCTATGTTGCTTCCGAGCATAACAAAGTTAATGGAAGCTACGTGGTTGGTTTTTTAACTGCCCTCTTTTAACTATTTAATAAAAATAGCATCAAATCTGTTTATACCTATAGTTTAGTTAAAATTATTTACTTTTATTTGAACTAGTTTTTTTTTTTTATTACTATAGTACATTAGATATAGTTAGTAGCTCAATAAATTTAACCGAAATGAAAATGCAAGCGAAAGAAACTCACTAAAAAACAGAGTTATTTAAAAGTTTTTGAATAATACTTTTAATTTTTGTAGCTATAATCGAAGGTTATATCTCTCAATTTTAAAATGATACTTTGACACAATGTGATTCAATAAATAACTCATGATAATACCACTTTCAAATTTTCCTTATTAATTTAGGGGATAACAGAAAAGCGATCTTTTGAAGATTTTTTCTTATTTTTACCTTGTAAAAATGATGAAATGCTTATTTGTTTGCCGCATACCATCCTGTTTGACTCTTAATACTTAAAGCTCTTTTAAAGAAGGCTTTTTAAAAGCTCTCTTCTTAAAATTCCTAAATAAAGAGAATTATAAATTGCGAAGGACACATCTCCGAAAAATAGTTATATAATCTTGTTTGATGCTTTTTACCTTTGGTAGTATTAAAATGTTTAGTTTTGTGTGCAAAATGTTTATTTTATTACTTCCGAGCTTACCGAAGAAGGTAATGGAAACCAAATGCTCTTGTTCTGAAGAAAGAAACAATTTTATGACTCCGATTTAAAAATTCAATCACAGAAATCCGTTTCAGACATCGACATTAGGGAATGTTTTTAGTCCCGTGTTGGTCTTTCGGTCTGTTCAATTTTTGAGAATAACATATAATCTAAAGGCGGTGAAACACTTGAGCATTCGCCCCGAATGAGCATGCGTTTCCGTTCGGCTCGCTCTCTCCATATCTAAGCAAAACGGGGCGAACGCTTGCTCATTCGGGGGCGAACGCATGCACATTCGGGGGCGAACGCTTGCTCATTCGGGGGCGAACGCATGCACATTCGAGGGCGAACGCATGCACATTCGGGGGCGAACGCATGCACATTCGGGGGCGAACGCATGCACATTCGGGGGCGAATGCATGCACATTCGGGGGCGAACGCATGCTCATTCGGGGCGAATGCTCAGGTGGGTCACCACCCTTTAAAAATTAATCATCCGATTTCAAGGAAATTGGAATGGTAGGTCATAATTATTAGCCTATTGTTTGTCCAATATAATTTTAATCTCCTGCGCCTATATACGCATACATTTATTATTATTGACATACGCATACATTTATTATTATTGACATACGCATACATTTATATTACATTAGCATACTTTTATTTACACTAATAGATCTAAATTTGGTTGATTTTTCTAATTTGATAAAAACAATTTTGAAATTTAAAAAAGGGGGAGAATTTAATCAATTTGACATTTTGAGTTTAAAAATGGGTTGTAAAAGCATAAAATAAAGTATGCGCCGTATAACGCGCGGAAGGTGTGCGCCACGCAAATTGGAAGACTACTTTTCTACCTTTCTTTTTGTTTTGATATATTTGATATACATTTTTATGGATTTACTCGTTTTGAGGTCCCCTGGTCCAAAAAAGTGGTTTTTCAAATAATATCTGCCTCTCATCTGCCGTCTGTGTAAACGCGTGGAGCCTAAACTACTGGCCCGATTTTAATGAAAGTTGGCATACAGGTTCAAAATAATCACACCCTCGATTCACATTCTCGATGAAATCGAGAAATGCATTTCTGAAAGAAAGAAATGAACTCTGAAAAACGTGAAAAATATTATTTCTCAAAAACGATGCTGACGATTTGGATTTTAAAGAAAACTGAAAATGTAGACCATTTAAATACGATTCTAACCATATTATTGATTTTCCCTGGAATAAAAATCGAGAAAATAGCTTTAAAGACGGTGGGAGGCGGGGTTATATTCCCCTCTGGACAGGTTATTTTTGTGTTAAATTTTGATCGCTTGTTTAATAATTATTAAATGTAACTCGAAAACAAATAAGAAATGAAAAACACTGGACCAAGTAATTATGTACTCGTTAGTATAAGAGAAAATTAGTCTTTGGTCCGATTTTTCAAATTGCATGCCCTTATAATTCTTAACCAAAATACGAATTAAGCTTTTCAAATCACCATTAAATAGGTTTTAAATAACTCGAACAATAATATTTGGTTATTTTTAAGTATTATATATGATTAACATTGTTCTTATTCAACTATTTTAGCTTATTATATCCAGAGACTATAACTTGTCGATTCCATAAAACTGTCCAAGTAAAGTGTTATTTTCCTAGAAGCGACGCCAGCGATAGTGGTTCAAGTACAAGCGATAGTAGCTGAGCGAGGACTCCTCTTCTGAGTTTGCATGTTACCGTTTCCCTAGCTGAGCGATTTTTACCATATAAATTCAGAAGAATGATAGTCGCTGATGAGCGACTATCATTGAGCGTCTATCGATGGAGTCGCGTCTTGGAAAACTTACCTTAAGTATTGTTTAGACTCTCTACATTCTCGTATATCTTAATTTTACTTATTGAAACTTCAATCAATTCAATTATATTTAATTATTTTCTTAAAAATTACTGAGAGACCCGTGATAATATAACAAAGACACTCGTATATTTCTACCTCTTTTATATATATGTAATGTAATTATTTTAGCGATTGTTATCATCCCTTGTATAAAGGGAAAGGGAGTCTATAACTCGTTAAATGGTATCGAGTAACGAATTCTCTTCCTATAGTACATTTTCCACTCGGACGCTCTTACGGTCGCTTCGTTAAATCGACTAAAGGTTGTAGTAGGGTTAACCAAGTTAAGGTTTTTTTTATAGCGTTTTCGACTTGGGACTTAAGCCTTTCTTACCAAAATTCGGTTCGTGTCTTCCTGTATAACCTTACGATGTTTTGTGATTTCGTTTTTTTTATCACTAAAATACAGTTCAAGATTCTTTTATTTTACTTTCAACTGACGCCTTCAGTAATATTTATTTTTTGTAACTTCCACACTAAGAAGCACCCTTAATCCAACTGTTAAAATGACCTTAAAAAAATCCCTCATTTTACGTCTGGATAATTTTAATTCTTCGTTTTACCTGACCTGAAAAATAATTTTTGCTACAGCTTGTGGAATATTTACCAAACTGGAACTGAGAAAGGTTTAGATTTTTAATTTAACTCTGCGAGGAGGATCTTGTGATCTTTTGATACAAAAGAAAAACGTATTTCCTTATTCTATGTTCTTTTTTATGCCCTTATTTGTTGCTCTTTTCCACTCTGCTAATTTTATAAGCCTTATTTTATTTTATAACCCGTGGCACATAGAAATAAAGTAAATATTTTTAAAATATAAAACGAGCCTCTACAATTCATTAATAATGTATATATCGCGTTAGTTTTGAAATTATTTTTTATTTTTCAGCCATAACACACATCTTCTTACCCAATATTCGACACACCATGTGTTTTAATATTTTATTATATATTAAATAGCATTAACCTTGTTATAAGGGAATAAATTTCAAAAAAATTTTTAGAAAGATATTTCTGGAATTTTAATATAAAATATAAGACCTACTTGAATTGGTTTTTTTTTTTTTTTTTAAATGTAATACTTTTTTTTATTATTATTAAATTAAAATGCTTGGAAATAATGTAATAATATTTTTAAAATAAAATGTTATTAATTTAATAGTTATATTGGGAATTTACTCATTTTAATTTAAATTGAAAAATGTTTTAATAATGATATTTTTTCCTTTTGATTTGAATGCTTAATATTTATCACTAGACATTGTTTACAGTAAAGACTAATTGGTATATGCTAAGATATACGTTTGTTTATTTAATATAAATTTTATGGACGGAAAAATTATTTATTTTAAAAAAATTCAATTCTACATCTAAAATATAAATTTCAAATTATCATAAGACAGTTGTCATTGGTACTTAAGTTTAAGAATTTAAAATAGCTATCTTCTGTCCTGGTTAGAATTTTCCCACCCGAAATAGAAACAACCTTTCCCAATGTATTTTGTTCACCGAAACGACAAACTTTTACTTCCAATTCGGAAAAAGGCGAGGCGTGAGTTTCGTCTATCGTTGGTATCGTATTTCCCTTTCCACTTCGCAGACGATTATTTTCCTTGTCTCTGTCCTATTCGAAAAGCCATCCTGCTTCATTCCTCTTACTCCCACTTCTTCCTCCTTAGTTTTTATTTTAACTCAGGTTATGTTATGACAACAAAAATTATATGCTTTTCTTGCTTTTTTTTTTGGAGGCAAGCTCTTATCTAGGTAGATGGTAGATCATTCACGCCTCCATGACACTAGGTATCCAATCTAACTCTTTGCATTTCTCATATCATGGTCTCTATCCTACGACTTTTTATTCCTACTCCCAATGATTCCCGTTAAATTTAATAGTTGTCTGCCGTTTTTATTCGTCCTACGATTCAATAATTCAATGCGGTTTCCGTTTTTTCTCGGTCCCGACCCTCCGTCTGTTTTATTGATTTCGGCTTCGTCGCCGTATTTTTATTCTCGGCGATAAATCCTGGCAGGTTCTTGTTAAAACCCGTTTTTAAAACGGGGCGAATTTGTTTTCCAACAAATTTTCCCGGACCCTGTCTCTGATCTAGGCAGGATTTATCTAGTGCTGGTCTGCCCCTACTCGTACAGCAAGGTTAATGCAATTTGTTCGGTCCTCTCTTGTCCCTTGTGATTAAACCAATAAAGTTTTCTCGCTTCGACGTGTCGACTACAAAGAGGCTGGATAAATCATTTCTCCAGTTTTACCTCGGTCCTTTCTCAAAATTATATTATTTTGGTTAATTCAACTCCATACATATTTTGACTGTGTCTTCTTCAATATCTGCTTCTACCATAAACTGTCTTTTCACGTTTAGTCCCGTGATGTTATTAACCAGTACAGTAACATAGTCCTGTGACATCTTACGTATTTATACTTTCAGTTTAAATTATTCGAGAAATTCTACAATTTGTTCACAATATTGTAATTCTAGACCATATAAATTAAAATAGAAAACGTTGTCACTTTATCTATATTATTTGCTAAAGAACCTCCAAAATGAACATACCCTTCAGTGGATTTCGGCTTTCAGTTTAAAATGTTTTACGTTTCTTAATTTAATTAAGTTAATTTTATGTTTTATGGCAGACATTAGTGTGCTGTACTATATTTCTCTAACCACCCAACGTCATCTCTATGATTCTCTAACGTCTTCTCTATGATCCTCTTCAACCTGACCTTGGAAAAGGTAATGCGGAAGGTCAGGGGAAATCCAGGGGGCGATCTATAATAGAATAGAAATAGCAGGCGATCTCGGACTGTAAAACGCTCACAAAAAACAGCTAACAAAAACGCTCGAAAAAAAACACCCGAATCGGCTCGGTCTCGCTCGGCGTTTATGCATGTATTGGCTTCTCAAACGGAATCGACCTCGCACGCAGAGTGAAAGCCGCCTAAGTTAACCGTCGAAGTACAGTGTACATGTCGTGTCCAGGAGGAACTCGCAACAGCCAGGTGAGGACAACTTCTGCAAATTTTCTAATATCTTGGCAGCTTGGTCTCAGAGAAAATGCTGCATCCTCTGATATTCGACAACAGATCTGAAGTTGGGTGAACTTCGTCCGTAAAATCAACCAACATACTAAAATATTAGTGCATAAAACCATGGTACGACTTGTAGCAAGTTACGGGTCGAAGACATGGACGCTAGTGGTCAGGGACTAGGATGAGTTGCGGAGGTGAAAGCGGAAGGTGATTTAGAAGATCATCGGTCCAGTGTGCAATGAAATGGTTTGGAGGATAAGGACGAACAACGAAATAAATGAAACCTATTTGCAGCTGGACTTGGTCAGCGTGATCAAGGTGGCGCAAATCCGGAGTCAACGTCTCTTGTGCATTATGGAATAAAATAAAGCTCCGAGGGTGACATTATAATAGGAAGACCACTAGGAGCAAGGATGAAGGCAGACCACGAATTAGATGGCTGGACGACGCGACATGCTGGGTGACCTGAAGAGACTTGCTGTATACTCGTACGTTCCTGGTAAGGGCGAGCCCAGGACAGGACAGAATGGAGAGGAGTTGTTAAGGATGCTAGAACCCTACATGGGCTGTTGTTGTACCAGAGAAGAAAAATCACTTAATCATTCTATGATCTCAATCACATTAGCTTTTGTTAATTAATTCTAAAACAAAAATGAATATGTAATTAGATACCTCAAATAGAATTCTAAAAATAACGTTACGATTGAGGCAAAATAACCATTTCTGTAATTACTGGTTTTACTCTTTAAACTCTATTTACAAGGATAAAATATAGCTAATGTATGTACCTAGTGAATGTTGAAATGTATGTGAAATTATTTGGTTTGGTTGTATAGTATCTCTAGTGTTTGTAAGCACAAGTTGAGGAGAGTCGAGCCTTGGGGTAGAACTAATATTTATACCCCTAGCTTAATTTCGAACTAAGAGGTGGGGAAAACGACGGATATTTAGATTATTCAGTCTTTAAATGTTTACTCAATGCAGCGTTTAAATATTCTGGGAATGTTTACATCAAATATAACTAAGACTTTAACATTAGCAATAAATAATTCTTCTTATTATCATGACGTCGTCGTAATAAAATAATGTAAAGACAAAAGTCTACTTAGACTAAATAAATACGCCTAGTGCACAATTAAGTCCATTGGCAAACGTTTATATAATATAATAAAAAATCGGACCGAGGCAACTCAGACAAACTTTTTCGTATACGAGTTCATAATTTTAGCTCAGTGTTTTCCATTTATTACTTTTCGAGATTTCGTAGGTGCATTTAATTATTATTGAACATTATCAAAATATATCACAATATATCAAAAATAACATTTTTTCTCAGCAGGGAATCGAACCCGGCTCTGTCCGTTAAGAGCTATTTTCTCAGGAACTAGATTTTTCCCGGGAAAACAGCTTATATTGTTTAGTCAATATCGTCGATACATTTTTCGAGAAATAATTTTTTACGTTTCTTTCAATGTTTTTGAGAGGTAGTGCCCCCAAATTTGGAGCTAAAATGCGTTTCTCGATATCGCCTCAGGGCTCAGGGTATGATTTTTCCGAACATGTATGCCAATTATGATTAATTTAGACTAGACTAGATTAATGGAGGTTAAGTTTCTTGGTTTTTAATTTTAAGGTTTTTTTTTTTATCATTAGCCTTGGAGTCTTTAGAAGTTAGGAGTCGGTTGGCTACTATAATTATCTTTCATTGTATTATTATGAATAAATTACGCTGTGGCTGTGACCCGCAATTTAGAGGTTATTTATTTCATGCTAATATGTATATTTATTCTATTTATTAAATTTATTTCTCTATTTTATTATTAGGCATAATTAATAATAACAAACCCAAATACATATTATTAAATATATCTATGCTTAAAGAGTTCTCTCGAGCTAAGAATTCTCTGTTATAATAAGAGCAAAAAAACAAAACACAAAAGTATATAGAATCAAATTAGTTCAGATTTAATTATTTTTGAAGAAAATCCCATAAAAATTCAAGGCTGGTTTTGGTCATCGTAATGTAAAATTTGTCAATTCCGATTGCTATACAGGCAAAACTTTAATTTTATATATAAGATTATAGTTTTAATTTTTATTGATTTAACTTTTTTTTTTTTTTTTAATTAAACTGACCCTTTCCTATGGAGATAGTATTTCTGTATTATGACGAATACCAACTTTCATGATTTAATAATTATAATAATAAACGTCTCCCCTTACTTCAAGGATCGAAACGTTTCACACTATGAAATAGCGTTTTCATTTTTTACGCCTCAACAACCATCTTTACTCTCTCTTTCATTTAATTTTATATTATATAAATATAGATGATAGATGATGTCTCTACTCCCGGCAGACGACGACCTCAGGATCATTGCTGTAAAATATTTAAATTAGTTAAATTATTTATTGTAATTATTACTGAAGTAGAAATCGTATTAATATTAAATATTTAGTGACAAAAATGTGTATATTTGTGAAGTCGTAAATAAAACCTTTAAAAAGCTAGGCGTATATTAACTTTATATGTCTTGTAGGATAGGGAAATTTCCATTGCTTTCGGTCTGTATATGTGTTCTAAAGATGTGTTATTTGTAATTAGTCTCCCGTTTCAATTCTTGTTGCTATTTACCGGTAGCGGCGAGCTAAGTAAAGCTGTAGATCTCTTCAATTTAAGTCGGTGAGTGCTTCGACTCAGTAGCCTGGCGCATCCCACCAGGGAATACCTGAACCGAATGGATCTCCCCCGTCCAACTTCCATTCCCGACGTCTTTCCTCACTCAGTTTAAACTTAAAATATAAACGGAATAATTGAGTGGCGTTGTTAATTGTCGGGAGAGAGAGAGAGGGCGAAGTTGTCCGAAACTTGGCGAACTTGGGAAGTTAGAGTAAGTTGAACTTTGCTGGAATAAACTACAAGCCTCGGCAGTACAATCCTTCACTCCTTGATAATCCCTGCAGCATCCCTGTTCACTGTGTGAATTAGGATTGAGATGAGACTCTCCTTCTAACACTCTCATCTAGGTAGTAATGTTTAATATGACTTTGAAATACTATAAAAGCAGGAAATCGTTATCACTTCTCCTTACTGCACCTTATTCTTTAATTTAAGACATGTTTATTCACCTTCAAACTTTTTACTTAAAATTTTATTCACATGATTTAATATTGAAGACGTTGTTAAAGACGCATACATTTTTTAGGATTATCCTTTATAAGAAATAAATGCTATAATTAAGTTTTAATTATCGATTATCGATTATGATAATGTATTGTATAAAATGTGACTTCTTAAAAATTCTAAATTTAATTATAAACGTATGTCTGTAATCGTTAATTTAGAATTCTATCAAAATAAATGACTATTTTCGTACTACGTGTATACTATAATATAGTAAAATCAATTACTATATTTTCTTTCTTGCTTCAAATGTTCCAATTCCTTTGCGCACTTATAAATAACTTTGACTGCAAAGATATAATATTTGAGCTAAAACAAAAAAATATGTTTTAGCTCAAATTTGTTTTACGTCGCTAATTTAGCGACGTAAAACCCAAAAAAAATATATATAAAAGAATTTTAATGATGTTGTAGGTGTGTTGATGACTAGGTTAATGATACAAATATAGCCGATTTGAGAAGTAGATGAGTTTTTTAATACAGCCTAAACGACTTAACCACAAAATGTATATCAATATAGAATAGGGACAGTATGAAAAGAAGAAGTCAAGAACTTCATTGTTTAACAAACAAGATCTAAGAAGTGCATTATTTTCTATACAATTTTCGTTGTAAAATACCCTGATTAACCGATATAACATATTCTTACTATAAAAAAGTAGTAAGTAAAGCTTCTTCTCTCACCATTGTCTAAAAATATTTAAACAGAGCATCGATGTTGCTGACAGTATTAAAGGGTTTTAAGTATAGACTTTAAGGGCACTTGAATGTTTTCTTAAACTCTCCCAAACCAATATCTCAATATCCTATTATATTTACTCACGCCTCTGTCTTGCCTTTTCTCGCTGATATATTTTAGGGGATTTTTAAAACAATGTAAAATTTTCTTGAAATATTTTAAATTGTTTTAATAATCTAATAGGTCATATCTTTTGATAATGAATACTTTAAAGTTAAAGACAGTATGAACTCGAAAGTTAATACTTCTGCTTAAAAAAAGTTTCTTAATATTAATTAAAACCAATTAAATATTTTTCGAACGAAGTTCCTTATGGCACTTCGTTCTGGAGCCCGGGAGTGAATCTGAAAAAAACTACCAAAATCACCGTCATGCAACCAAGCGTCACGAAATCTACCTAAGACGATAACTTGTGTTAATGTTGATCGACTTTGTTGAAATTTGGTACACACATGTTCATTTACCAATGCCCACGACGAGATCGTTGGACAAGGTTATCCGCCCTAGCGTTCACGCGCAACGCTCGCGTAAACGAAAGCTTCAAATTTAAAATTAGGATTTTAGGATGGGGAAAAATTCTAACTTGATCTATTTAATGAGACAAACAACTTTTTTAAATGTTTTTTTTTTTATTAAAACGAACACCGACATTGCTATGAAGTGATAAAGATCGCTAAATTTATTAAAGCGGACCTAAACGTTTTAAATAAAGAAAACAACGTTTTTACCTATATTTTACGTTCTAACGTAATGATTTTAATAAAACTTCATACACATCGTCTAAAGAACAATTGACACATGCATGTAAAATTTCAACCTGATACAAGCAGAGGTTTTTTAGTTTTGACGATTTATATTTTATATTATAATATTTTAATTGGAGTAATGCGCCGACGAAGTCTGATGGGACAGTTCTTTTATTCTCTACAACCATCTGGTAAACACATCAAATTTAATTTTTTTTTCTCAATTTACTGTAAGACGCTCTCTACAAAGATAATAAAAAGTTTTTCTTTTAATTTTGCCTTTACTCCGCTAGTACAAATAGTTAGTTACTTTTTATTTTGTCTCTCTTCTAACTCTGCCATGTATAAGTAGTTAGTACTGTGATTTTATCATTTATATTTAATGAAAAGCGTAAGGAACTTCGTTCCTACCGGGTGTCCCGCGACACCAGACGTATTTTTTTTTTTTTTTTTTTTTTTTTTTTTTTTTTTTTTTTTTTTTTTTTTTTTTTTTTTTTTTTTTTTTTTTTTTTTTT
>KZ651098.1:104713-116784 GCA_001010745.2 Gerris buenoi | reverse complement strand
TTTTTTTTTTTTTTTTTTTATCATATTCGTAGAATTTAACATTTCTTCCGCAAAAAAAATATATATATACTTATATAATTGAGTTTTTTCTGACTTATTTAGTCATAGTTTAATGTTAAACGATTAAATCTTGGTTCCCCTTTTTTTGTATGAGTCCCCAGCAATAGCAGTATGAAGAGAGAACTACCTTTAGTCTAGAGGAGGTCGAGGCTTTTCGAGAGAACAATAGGCTCTGGGGACCCAGATTTTAATTGTTCGAGGCCGAAAACAAGCAACTAAGTTTCTTTTATATACTGCCCCACTCGAGTTTCCAGAAAGAGGCTACAATTTCGTTTCAGCTTACAAAATGTAGATTCTACATTGTACTTCGCAAAATCTGTACCTTATTACTGTAATTTCTTGATAGCATATAATTTACTAGATATCAAACTAATCAAATTAAAATGTATCCCACATGTAGAATGTATCTTATTAATTCTCCTTGGATATGTTTCTAAACTAAAATCAATCATTTAAACTAATTATACATTTCAAACGTAACCATGCCCTGGTTATGTAATTTGTGTGCTCTCTTCTGCTAATTTATTAACATGCAATAAAAATTGACTGTCAATTGATGTGGCACATTGCTTCCTCGCATCCTATCACGTACTTTATAAATGTTATGCTCTTACAAACCATTATTGTCCCATTTTTTTTAATACGTCAAAATTGTTTTGATTTTAAAATTAGTTAAAGTATCAATTTAGCACAAGTTAAAGATTGCAGACAGCTCAAATTAATCTAGAGCTATCTGCGGGTTACTTTCGATAGAGTATATAAGTTTCATAGACATCAGATAAATACTTTTGAAGCCATAGGTGTTAATAAATGTACATTTGTGCGCATGTGGTAGAGAAACAAATGTGAGCAAAAGGTTGGAACTTATATGGGAACAACAATGAGCTAATTATGATCTACCATATCAATTTCATCAAGATCAGACGTGTAGTTTTCAAGATATGTTGGTTCCCAAAAGTCTGAAACGGATTTCTGTCTTGGACTTCTTTGAAATCGGAGACATATTATAATATTTTCGTTTATCAGAGCGATCACTTTCCGTTACCTGGGAAACAAAATGTTAGTTTAAATTTAATTTTGATAAAGAGAAAAATATCTTTTAATTGTGCTGCCTTTATTTATTTAAATTACAAATTACTTTCTCATATAATGAGAAAGTATTGTTGAAGTAGATATCCTAAAAAAATAATCATGTGATATTAGGGGCTTAGTATGCTCAAGAATATAAGAACGTTTTTCTAATTACTGTTCTTTTTCAACTGTGTTTCTGTTTATCTTTAATGAACCCTGTTTAAAAGGTAGGAAAAAAAGGGAAATGTTTGAATATGATTTCCTCTGAAAGCAAATAAGTGTGTAATTTTCGGAATTGAGAAAAATATTTTTTTATCCCATACTCCTTTTTTATTTTATCTTTTTTTTAGGTCTTAAGAGTTTGTGTGAGTAAGGGAAAAAACTAATAGTACTGCGGTTGTGGCTGCGGAAGATGGGAGACATTAAAGAAAAGAGTATGGGGTATGGGGATGAGGGTAACGGGAAAAGAGATGACTACTACAGTGGGCTAAGAAGACTACGGGAAGGTTTGACACTATGAAACAAGGACAAGCTATGAAGCTTTTCCCTAAGACCCTCTCGACAAGGGCGCTACGCCATGAAAAGCGATTTAAAACCTAAGTGGATAATGTCTCCTCCAAAACCCCTTCCATATAAGGCCCCACGGTAAAAAAGGAGGATAAACTCTACGAAAACGAATTTAGGTCAGATCACTACCGCCTACAGAATCTCAAATACAATCTGCCACCTACTTTGAATATTGTCTCAATAATCCGTTTGAAATTCTCTTGTAAGATCTTTTTTCTCTGCGTCAAAAACCAAAGAAAGAAATACTTATGTACAATGCTTTCGACGTTTTATTTTATTCCTTAACCCGCTTTAAGTATTATATGACAATGTTTGAGAACATCTCTACTCTTAATCCAATGATAAAAAAAATCAACATGTGATTCTATCTTTGAGTAAAGTCTTCTCCTTTACTGTAGGTCATTATGAAGATGATCTGATGACATCAATTCATTCTAAATAAAAAAAACATTTTGAACTAACGTTCTTTATAAAATTGAAACAGTTGGCACAATTCCATTGAATTTACATAAGGTTTTTGCAGAGCTGTTATGTAGAATTATTTGCATGCCACATTTTGCAACAGTAGGTGACCCTGAAATGCATTTGCTGTTATTAAAAACAAGTGATATCTTATGTACTTATAAGGACATGTATAGTATAACTACATCTTTTGCATAAAACTTCCAGGAATCTCTCTAACTGTTCCCTTTAACCACTGTTGTTTCTTTAATCTAAATTTATCTTAAAGACAAAATTACTCATGTTTAAAGCTTTACCTATTCTGTAATTAGTAATTACTAAAGGTTACAAGTCAAGAAAGCCCTTATGGGTACAGTTTACGATATTTATAATGATAAGAACAAGAGCATTTGTAGTCCCAAGCCCAAGCTTCGTTTTAAGAAAAGGAAAAGAGGTTTTATTTAACATTTGATTTAATACATAAATAATCTGACATATTTAGTGACATTTATATATTTCTGACAATTTATTGCAATTCTCAAACAAACGTAGAATTTGATTCTCTGTTTTATAAGGCCCCCGCAGACTACCGACTTTTTGTCGGCCGACAAAAAGTCGGTAGTCTGCAGGGGCCCTTAATCTGACAATCATAATAAAACGGCATTATTCCAAGGTTCAAATTCCAAGAAAACAACATATACTTAAATAACTAACTAAAAAAAACCACAAATATTTTTTTAGTACCGGGTCAATGTTTTATCTGGAATTTACTTTTCCCATTTTTTTTTAATTTGTTTAACAACCTTGCGAAATTTCTATCTTCTCAGCGTTTTATTGCCTTTCTATTTATTCAACTAATACAATCAGTGTTGTTATTATTTCTTTATTTAAAATATCGATTTATTATTATTGTTAATTGTATAAAATTTTTTAAAAATAATAATAATTATAGTTATTTAATTATGTTATCTTAAAAACATTTTTTTCAATAGAATTTATTTGGTATTGTTAATATTATTTTTGTTCTTTTTATATTTGTCCTACGCTGTAATGCTTGTAATTACTTAGTAAAAATGAATAATAATGTCTTTAAGTGTAACAGATCTTGAAAATTTTCCTTTACAAATTTATATTTCTCCTCTTTATAAGTTATAACACTTAAAGGAGAAGTAAAAAAAAAAAAAAATGTTTTTAATTTTAATTACTTTCTTTCTATTGTTATATCTTATTCCTCCTTTAAAATTTGTATTATAAAAAGTTTTTCCGTCCTCGATTTTTTACCCTTAGGCGTAGATCTTTTATATAATCTCTCTAATATTACCCAGATATGGATTTTATATTATTTTTCTCTAATAAAATATTACTTATCCGTTTTAAATTAAAAAAGAAGAAGTCATTTTTATAATGATTTAAAAATATAATTGCAATTCATTTCTGTGTATTATGAAAAAAGAGGAGAAATACATCATTTCCTTATTACTACTTAAAAATAAATTACTATAATTTGTTATTTGTTACTTGAAAATAATTTAATTTTTATATGGAAAGTGGTTGACTTATGAAGCTTTACCTGCTATATAATTACAAAGGGCTTTAAAGTTAAGCCTCCATTTGGATCACTTTTATACCTATGATAACTGAAAATCAAAATGTAACCATCATTTTTTATAAATAAAATTATAAAATGGCGTTTTTCTAAAACTCTTGTAATATTTATTGTCTTAAAGAAGATTTAATTGTGTTACAGTTGACAGACATTGAAAATAGGTTGAACCCTTTCTATTCCTCTTTTCTGTTAGTGACTTTTAATAATGGATACTGGTTAAAAGTTTATTTTAGGGAGGGGACAAAATGTTTGAAAGGAATTGGAGGATACTTGTTGGATAGTCAGTGAGTTGAGTTAATGTGTGCTGAGGTCTTGTGTTTTGTTAGTTTGTGATGCTGATATTGACACGATTCCACTCTTGCTATAAGCTAGTGTATAATCGTTTGTTCTCGGATCTCTGCTCGTCTATCTCGGTTGACATGTGCATTTGTCGAGTTACCTTGTTTCTAGAGTCCAGGGTTTGCTATTGGTCGAGTAGTTTTGTCTCGGCGTAACTCATTTGTTACAGCATCTCGTGTGGACCGTTTGTTACATGCTTCTGCCCGAGTTGCTGCTACCCATTGCTCTTTCCTGGGAGCCCCGCGGACAAATAGCCAGCAATGAGTTCGACCCCCTTCCCGTGTTACCTGGGCTGCAGTCTAATTGCGTCATCCTTCCTACAGCCGTTTTCCTTTAACGAAATTTCAAAGGCTTGCCAGTCCGAGGGTAAGCGAGTAATCTCCTCGTCTTGCTGCAAATAGGAACATCAATACAGGGGAGAGCTTTTCCAAGCACTTCATTACTGTTTCTCCTTTGAAAAACAAGCTCCATAAAACTTACTGATGTTCCACCTGCCTCCTGCCCACTTACTATATCCTGCCTAACATATTATCTGAAAGCAAATAAAAAACTAGGAGCAATCCTTTGCCCCCACTCCTGATGCAGCTACCTGAGGTCGAATTAGAATGAAAGTAAAATTACACTGCCAATGTTAGCTTCGTTTTAAGTTTTTTAAACTAATACTTTACCCAGAGTAGATTCTAAATAATACATTAAGTAGAAAAAGTACGCAACTAGATCTTAAAAAGCAGGGTAAACATTAGAAATGATTAAAAGATGCCCATCTACTGTCTATTAAATTAATTAAATTTAATTCCGTATTACGTTTTTTTTCAACTGACCTTTTTAATAAAGAAAAAGAAATTGTGTTTATATAAATACATAAAACATTAAATTAAATCAACATTTCTAATGAGCTCGACCCTAATAATCAGTTTAATTTTCTTTTTAGTTTAATAATTATTAAACTAAATTAGAACATTCTTTGATTAATTTAATCAAGGTCTGAGTCTCCTTCTTCTTTAATTTAATCATTAAAAAACCTTGTATATTTCATATGTGACATACACTTTTTAATTTGCATTTCACAAACCTTTCCGCTTTCCTTGTAGTTTATAGTAAGGTTTATTTTCATTAACTTTTGTAGAAGGTCTGCAATGTATAAGCATTCTTCCATTACTAAGTATCTGCTCTTTGTACAAAACATTTTTTAAAATAAATTAATTATAACAAATTAGGTGTCAATTAGTGTGGCGCCTAGCTTCCTCGCGTCCTATGACGTATGCTTTATTAATGTTATGCTGCTATTTTTTCCCCCTTTTTAAAATCTATCAAAATTATTTGGTTTTTTACACGAATAAAATTATAAATTAAGCAATATTTAATGTTCAAAAGCGGTTGAAATTAATCTGGTTATTCGCTATCTGCGAGCTACTTTTGATAAAAACCGTCCAAATTTAAAGATATTGGCGTAGATAAATGTATGTTTGTATGTGTAAGGGCGTTTTTCGACTAACCATCTATATTTAATAAACAGGTCAAGTGTGTGCAAGCCAGCACACAGCGAGGGTCCGTTGGCCACACTGTATTTTTTAAGTAGTACTCTATTGATATTATTTTTAAAATGCTAAAAAGCTTACTTTGAACTATCCTATGGGTCTGATATTCTCAAAACACATAAACAAACTTCTAATGAAGTATTTTTTTTGCCACTTAACCGGAAAACAACCATATAAATACATCGAAAAGACCATACTTATAAAAATAACGTATTTTGCCAATAAAAAATAAAATAATATTTTTTCGAAATTTCCAAAAAGTGGTATCTTTACTTTTGGTCGAAGAATGTTCAGGAATTTTTTCAGATTTTTTGCACTTCACATAAGCGAGATAGAGGGGGGAGGGGGCACGTTTTACACCCACTTCAAACGTGCCTACGCTTGCCCTATCAAAGTTATAACCAAAGAATTATATATTTTTGTAATCAGCTGGACGTACTCTTTAATATGATACCCCTCACGATGTCGAAAAAAAAAAAAAATCAACCCTTAAGTTTTTTTACCATCTAAACTCTTAAGTTTTTTTACAAATCGTTATATTTTTAACATGTGTGGGTAGGTATAAGACATATACATGCCAAATTTCAAAGTTATCGGACGAAAGGTGTAGCCGTGAGAGCATGTGACGGACGGACGGACAGACAGACACACGCGCGAAAATATAAGGGTCCTTGGCTTTTGCCTACGGACCCTAATAAAAATCAGATGAGTGCATTTGATGATACAAGTGTAAATATATGTAAGTTTGAGCGCATGTGACATGTGAAAGAGAAACAAATTGGCTCAGAAGGTTGAAACTTATATGGGATCAACAGGGGGCTAATTATGACCTACCACCCAAATTTCAATTAAATCGGACAAGTAGTTTTTAAGATATGTTGGTTCGCAAAAATAGAACAAAGACATAGACAGACACTGAACCAAAAATTATCCCTGATGGCTAAAACGAATTTCAATCTTGACATTTTTAAAATCGGTGAAATAGAAGAATAAAATAGTATAGTTAAATATCGTTCTTCAGAACGATCACTTACCTTCTGTTAGTCTGCGGTAAGCTCGGTAGTAAAAAATGGGAAAACAAATAAATTAGACAATTAAAACGTGATAGAATGCGAGTTCCACAGTGATTTACAGGCTATTTTTTAAAAATGGTTTTAACAAAACGAAGTCTATATAAATATGGATTAAAAATAAATTTTAAATATATTTCTTGATTTGTTAATTTAACCGTGACTAATTTAATTAAAGGTTTTTTCTTATTTTAATATATATAACAAATTAGGTGTCNNNTATATATATATATATTTTTAAATATACGGAATTATAAAATAAATTATCAATTTAAGCTTTATTTTGCCTTTTATTTTCGTTTGTTTGTTTTACAAATCGGTTCGTATATTTATATTATTTTACTGTCTTCATGTGGACTTTTTTAAAAACATTAGGATAAAACCCTCATCACTGATCCAAACTGTTGACTGTAAACATAAATACACCTATATAAAGACCAACTCCGAGGGGGGTTTACCGACCTCGATGTTTGACGGCTGTTAGACATCAGCCTTCTCCCACTCTGGATCTAAAAGTAATCGAAATGTTCCCTTTTATTTATATTTTTAGAAGAAAATAACATCTTTTAAAAACCTTTGTATCGTAAATAGGGAGTGGGGGATAGATTTAAATAAAAAAGAAGGTTAGGGAATATAAACTCTTGATTTAGTTGTAAACGTTCCGAGAAAAGTGTGATTCCCTTCTCTGTGTTTAGATCTATTCACGGAATAATAACAAGGTGTTTAGTGATAACAGTGGTTTTGTGTTCAATAACCTCGTACATTTCCTGCCTTATACATATCGAACAAATATTATATTTATTTCTGGGTTTTTAAAATGAAAATACATCGGGACCGATTTCAGATTACTTCATAAATCTCTTCTTTTTTGGGTGGAGCGGTTTGTGTCGGCTTTTTTGATTGAATTGTATTGGTTTGGAAGAGGCCCTCACGCAGCTGCCACATATTGAGAGAAGAAAAATAAAGTTTTTTTTTGTGATTTCGTGCCGGACATCTAACCTGTGGGGTAGTTTGCTATTGTACGCTTTAAACCTTTACAACAATCGTAAATTTCCTGCGTCTAAAAATACGTTTATAAATAACAATATATATATATATTTGTGCGTGTATGGATGTTTTGTTTTAATCTTATCTCTTATTTTGTAGAGAGAGTAGAAACAATTGTAATATCAATCGAATTAGGGAAATAAAACACGAATTTAAAAATTATTTATAAATATTGTTCGAGACCTATATAGATTTTATGATTCTGAAAAGTGATCGTGTATTTATTTAACCGCAATTGTAAATACGGTACGTACTTTAATTTCCTTCAATTTATGTGATTCTTTTTGGTTCCTTTTGTTTTGTTTATTACAATCTACAATAGATAGACTGTTACAAGTAATAACAATAAAGAATATGGCGTATTAAATCTTGTTAACGTGAGAAACTTTTTTCTATTTTACTCTATGTACTAATTTCTCATTAAGCAACAGATATTTTAATTTACTTTTTACTTTCTCATATAAAGAGAAAGTATTGTGATGGCGCGAAAATTCGATTTTGAGATTTTGATATTTACACGTTTTGAGGTCCCCTGAGTCCAAAAAAGTGGTTTTTAAAAAATGTCTGTCCGTCGTCTGTCGTCTGTCTGTGCAGACGCCTGGAGCCTAAACTACTGGGCCGATTTTGACGAAATTTGGCATACACGTTCAGAAAAATCATACCCCGAGGCGAAATCGAGAAATGAATTTTAACTCCAAATTTGAGGGCGCTACCCCCCAAAAACTCTGAAAAAACACGAAAAAAAATTATTTCTCGAAAACGGTTCCGACGATTTTGATTAAAAAATTCTAAAATGTAGTCAATTTAAATACGAATCTAATGATATAAGCCGTTTTCCCGGGAAAAATCTAGTTCCTGAGAAAATAGCTTAAAACGCGGATGGAGAGAGCCCGGGTTCGATTCCCCGCCCGGGGGAAGTTATTTTTATGATATTTTTGATGAAATTTCCAAAAGTAATTAAATGTACATATATGAGAAAGTTTGTCTGAGTTGTCTCTGACCGATTTTTTTCTTTGGTTTTTTGTTTAATCTTATTTATCTAAATAATGAAAAAGGCCATTTGACTTTAGATTTTTTTTTTTCGTCAAATGTATACATTATTTTTTTGATTTTTTACCATTATTTAATGTGGTTAATATTTTTTTTTTTTCATTTTTAGATTGCTCTGGAGGCTGCTACGTTTTCTGGGTGAGTGATATTTTACTGTTTAGTGTTTTCAATTCTTCATAAATTGACCTGCTGATATTCTAATCTCTTAATAGCAAATAACTATTATTTTGAAATCTGATTTCTAAACTATTCTGATGTGACTGGTACTCCTTTTGTATCAAATTTAACATTTACAACTTTTAGAAAAGTTTTCTTAATATTTTATATTATACTTTATTTTATTTTTATTCTCTTATCAATCGTCACTTCCAGTAATATCTGATAACTAAATCTTTTTAACATTTTAATTGGGTTTATTTAACTTTCTTTGTTCTTTGACTCCAAATCTTGTAACTTAACTTTGACCCATTTCCAGACCTTCTAGATAGCTGCAATTTGCTCAGATTATGTATTTCAGATGACACTACAATTAATCTGTCATTAGTGAACTAAAGCAATTCATTACAATTTTATTTTGAATTTACTTGTTTACCTTATCATTAAAGTCTATTCTCTTATCTATACATTGCTTGTTATAACATCTCATTCTGGCTGTTTTTGGCCTGACCACTAAATTGCTTTTATTACCTTATAAATTTGTTACTATCTGTAACATCTAAATCCAGACCTGATAACTTGGAGTTGTCTAAATAATTCATGAAAAACAATTCTTTAATACCGCATTTCTACCTTCAAATTTTAAATGCTTTTGACATGCATATACTATTTTCTTTACAATCATCACTGCTTTTACAATTTCTCTTCCAAATATTTTTCACTTTCCATTGTTTCGACAGTATTACTATATTTCATGTTGATTAGATCTTTACATTTTTCCATATTATGAGTAATTAATTCTATTTAATATAACAGATGCTTTAGTATTGTTATACTTTTAGTATTGATTTATTATTTGTGACTAATGAAAATGTCATTATACGTTCAATATTTAAATGATTTAAGGAGGGGGTTTAAAATTAGTTTGGTTGCTTAGTGTTTTGAGGTGGGTTTAGTAACTCCTGAGGCTTCATCATAGGAGATAATGGAAGCTTTGAAACTTAGTAATATTATCAAGTTAAATTTATATCAATGATGGTAACAAAATTGAACCTAACTTTGAAAACCCTCATTTATCAATATGCTGTCAATTAGGATCCTTTTGGGAATTAGTATTGATGACTTGAGTAGAACCTTTGAATAAGAGTTCCCTCCCTTTGCGTTTGTTCTTAAAGGGCTGCTACTAATTACGTTGTACATAAGTCCTCACTTCATCTGTATGATTAAGAATTGCGTAGGCTTACTAAAGGATTTCCATCTTAAAATAAATTATTCTTGATTTATATACATTTAGCATAACTTACTGATAAATAATAAGAATTTAGTCTAGTTTTATAGGTTATTAAAAATTACTCTTCAAATTCTTTTAATGAATTTGTTAAAACTAATAGTTATATTGCTCTTGAACTTCTTTTATATTAATTTAGTTTATTTCTAATGATTTTACTGTTACTTATTCTAATGAAAGCGAGCTTAATCTTTCTTAATTCTTTTTCTGTGTTGCTATTTATTAATTAGTGATAATGCACTCGTATATCAATCATTAAACATAATTATTTAGCTTTAACATTAAAGCAAACAAAAGAATATTATTTGCAAGCAAACCGCATACATATCTTCCAAGTACCTAAAAAAATATGTATTAGTCCTATAATTTTAATTTTTAACTAGGGAATAGTTATTTTTACAAAAATATATTTAAATAATATTAATAAGTTAATAAGTACTAGAGTTTTCCATTCTTCCTCTTTATCACTGTCTTTTGCTTTTCTTTAATCTGATTTTTAATCATAGCATTTACACAATCTTTAGTAACTATTTCAGAATTTTTACGATTTTATTGTAAACATAGTTACTGGACTATAACCCCGTGATGTTCAAAGGTTAAAAATATATTTAATAAGTTTATCCATTGTCCCGGTCCCGTATCCCCTTTCCTTTTTTTATATTTCTAAAAATATAAAATACTAGCAAATACTAGCGGCGGTATTGGATGATTGCATTTTAAACTAAGGATTTAATTAAATATATAAATAAAATATTCTTATATTTTCATATTTTTAGTAATTTCTGTTATATTTTTAGCTAGAGAATTCTTAGAAGAGTCAAATATAATAACAGTTTAATTTAAAAAGAGTTAATAACAACAACTTGTGGGATTGTGGATGCAAAATGCCTATCCAGTACAATATCAAGTATCCAACTCCCTTTTTGTCTCAGTAATCCTCTATTGCTAAAACTTGAATTAAATATTGAACCAGTCCGCCAATTAGTGTGAAACATAGCTTCTTTTGTTAAATTTTTCCCCCTTTTTTAAATATATCTAAATTGTTTTGATATCTTAGACAAAGTAAAGTATCAATTAAGCAAAATTTAAGGAGCGCAGACGGTTGAAATTAAACTGCAGGCTACTTTCGACTAACCGTCCAAATTTCATTGAAATCATATGAGTATTTTTGAAAATATAGGTGTAATTTAATGTGTTAGCGCGTATGTGGATGGACCGCAGAAGGTTGAAACTTTTAAGGGAGCAATAATAGGCTAATTATAATTTATCACCTAAATTTTATAAAAGCTAGACGAGTAGTTTTTAAGATATGTTGCTTCGCAAAAATTGAGAGACAAACCGAGAGACAAGGAACATAAAATGTTCCATGATGTCTGAAACGGATTCCTGTGTTGAAATTTATGAAATTGTAGACATAAATTTTGTTCGTTTTGTGGAACGATCACATAGCTTGCGTCACCTTCGGTAAGCTCGTTGCATAATAAATCCGCTCAGTTGTTCAAACATAGGAAGATCTCAAAATTGATTTTGGTCCTTATATTTATAAATTATGATTGTATTTTTTTTTGTGAAGAGTGTTTACAGTAGAAAAATAATGTTGTTGCTCTGTAGATTTACCTTTGAATATTTAAAGGCCTTCCTTTTACTTCTTGTGCTGCAATAGAGGAACATATAGAGGGCAAGAGGAACCTCATCAGTATGCCATTAAAATCCTTCCGCTCTTAGTTTGGATACATAAGATACTTTGCATATGAAGAGAAATTTTCCCCTCTGCACAGAAAAACAAAATTTGTTTATTTTTTATATCTTTATTTATTTTAAAGTCTTTAAATATATAT
>KZ651098.1:75527-104447 GCA_001010745.2 Gerris buenoi | reverse complement strand
GTATATGTATATGTATATATAAATTTTAATTTTACTTTGTCCTATGTTCTTTTAAGTGATACTAATAATGGAAAATATATATTCTTAGTGTATATATTTTATTATTAGTAATAATTGCATATAATATTAGTAGTTATTATTGAGTATTTTTAAGGAATTTTTCAGAAAGAATTGAAAATTCCCCCTTTGCTTTGTCTAAAATATATCGCAGAAGACTCTTAGTAACATATAAATATAACATAACATATTACAAATAGATTACAACAAATTCTTTTCGAATATTTCTACGTGTTACTTCTAATTATCAAGTCTTGGAACTACCTCAATAGATTGATTCATTTTAAAAGGTACAATTTAGGTATCTCATTCAATTCTTTATCATTTGCTGTAGTTTTACGGATCTATGATACATATGTCTCACTTCTATCATTAGTTGTTAAACGTACATTTCATCCGATAACCACTTCATAGTTAATTTCATGTCACCGTTTCATAGTTAATTGACTATACCTGATTTTTTTCTGCGTACCTACCTTCTCTGTATGTTTAATTATTTTTACTACTTCATAAGCTGTATACGTATATTAGCTGTTTAGTATATATGCATTTCATTGTAGTGCATTTTAATGTGCAAGTTAAATAGAATAAACTTCTTAATTGTCTTATTTACCGATAATTAAAAAAACAAAATTGTTAGACTAAAATAGTTAGGATTTCTTCATCTTTTAGGAACTTCTTTCAGAAACTGTTTTGTGTAAAAATACAGTTTACAACTGAATTATTATTACAATTACCCTTTGATAATGAACTGGTTGTAATTTTCATTCACTATGTGTGTGTCAAAGTAATAATTTGTAAATTATATTTAATGATAATGAAATTACTTCTATTTTCTTCGTATGTTCCGATGAACACTTATATTGAGTGACTTTTCCCCCTTCTGTTATAAAAATAACGGTCTGTAAAAGCTCTAGTTTTCACATCTCTGCGTAATATTGGTTTAATCTTATTCTGCGGTAATGGAACGTCGAAAAATAAAAAAAATTGATATATCAAGAAGAAAGCAATATCGTGTTTGTTTTTACCTACTTGTTTATCACATTTCGTTGTATCTATTTGTATAAGGAATGTGTTGGTGTTCCGTGTCTGGGTTTTCGGGGGCTGTAAGGATGGAGTGAATATCGTGTGGAAAGCCTGCTATCATCAGTCTTTTCATCCGTAATCTGGTGGAAATATATCGGCAGCAGGTGTTGGGAAGCCCATCCTACAGTCGAACCCTCTCCCCTCCATCCGACAATTTGTCGTCATTTTCACTTTACTAAATCAATTTCCCTTTGGTTCGGGGAGGGGGGGGGGAGCAAGAGAACCGAGTAAGCGATTAAGTACCGGCATTAGTACTGTGTATGAGTTCGCTAAACGTACAATCTGTTGCCAACTTAATAAAACAACAATAACTAACACCCTTAATTTTTTCCCCCAAATAAATTTGTAGCTTAAAAATATCTATTTAGCGGTTTGTTGTCAAAAATGTGTATATTTATCACAACCTAATAGAATTGCTATTATATATTTGAAATACTAAGTAGAATTTATATCGTATGTTTGACGGATTAAATAGAAGCAAATAGGTCATAAAATTGGCCCCGACAATTTTTAATTTAAATTAAATACCAATTTAAAATACCCCCTAGCAGTAATTTTTCCGGGGAAAATCTATTTTCTGAGATAATAGCGGGGGTTGTTAATGGCGAGAGGTTGGGTTCACTGTTTCGCTATTAATAACCTACCTAGTTAAAACAATTAAGAAACACGACCGGCAACGTCCTTCCACTCAATCACACATGATTTTTTTTTTATCACTCCCTTTATAATTTACCAAATTTATATCCGGTTACTCGTGAAATTACGTTTATTATATTTTTCCATAATATAGAAAAGGGTATAGTGGAGTGTATAAGTTAGGGAAACGGGTGCCATAATGAAGCAAGCTAGTGTGTGAGGGACACAATGTACGAGCAACTGGTTGGACCGGGAGCTTAGCTCTGTTAACTGGACTACACGTAATAAAGGTCGGTGTCTCCTGTAGTAGCCGGACCTTCTCCCCGGATATTCGCCGTCCCGTCGTAAAACTCACTGCCGCGTCCTACACCGCTTCCCTCCAGCAGACCCTTCTAAGCTCTCCGGTCCTTTGAAATTTCGCACGTTCGAAAGCGAAGGCCAGCAGTCGTAAAAGTGACCGCCGGACGGACGAGACTCCTCTTTCCAAAAGCCTGATCTCAAAGCCCTTTGAAATTTTCGCCCTAGAGAAGAATCGCAGTCGTAAAAGTGACCGCTAGTTGTTCTAAGCTCGAGAGCCCCCTCTCCCTAGATCTCTGCTTCCTAGGTCTAATAAAAATCCTATCGGCTAACACCGCCCTACTTCTTCCACGGTACTAAATTTTTATGACTGGCAGCGTGTATTCCTCTACCCTTGCTCGGGTTAGTCCTTCAATGGCCGTAAACTTCAAAAACATATTCCTTTTACATTATGAAGCTCTTAACCAGAAGTAATGTCTCATTCAACTGCCTTCCTTCACTTGCTAGCTACGTGAACAACCTCCTTCCTAAATCACATTTCCAATAATTCCTGTGTAAACTTCGTTCGTTTAATAACTTGAAATATAAATTATTTCTATCATTTTGCCTTTATATTTATTTATAAAAATATACCTCGTGACGACGGGATATTATTCTATATTAAATAGAATCACAAAATATTATTTATTAATCAGTTTTGAAAGTGAAATATTAATCTATTGAATAAGCTGTGAACAAGAATTGTCATAAACATTTCAGTTTTCCTCTTCAGGTTATTATTAATAAAAGTTTTGTCGTTTTTAACGTTCTTAGTAGAGTACATGTGTATAAACTTTTTTTAGCAGAACAGAATTTACTGTTTTTGCTAAAGTATTTATTTTTATTCTACAATATATCATTTAAAAAAGTATTTCACGACATCATGTATNGTTATTTTACTCGACTTTTATTAAATTGTTCCTAAGAGGTATTTCCTGTATTTATTAAAAGAGTGAAAGAGGTAATAAAAAAGCTTCGTTATTTTCTCTTTTTTTATATATAAGATTCAGGGATTTTTCCGGAGGATATAAAGGGTGAAAAGTCTGGGAGGATGTTAAAGACAAAATTTAAATCGTAGTTGATGAGTGGAGGCCCAAGTCAAGGGTATTTAAGTGAGTTTAAAGAAGGGCCCGAGGGGCTACGTCAACCCCGGTCCAACAGAATAAATAAGCTAAGGGCCTCTGACGTCTCGCCCTTTTCAACCTCCTCCTCCCCTAATCTTTATTTTCTGCCCAGTTTTTACTGAATTTGTCCTGGGAGTCTGGTAGGGTTTATTCTCAGGGTTTTTGAAGGGGTATCCCATAGTCCTCTTAAACAGGGGGAAAAAACCATACGAGATACCTCTCTTGTTTCACATACTTATTACATCGTACATTGTTCCCTAATGTTTCTGTCATTTCATTTAGCTCATCCCAAATATATGGCCTTTTTTTTGCTACAGTCAACTCAAATGTGTTATCGGAATTTGTACTACAAACATAATCTTCTTAGCAAAAACACATGCTGTGGCATTTCTAAATTGAACTTTAGTAATATTGATTAGGTTAAAATTAACTGTTTTTATGGAACTCTCCGTTAATGGTTAGTTATATAAATTGAAACGGGAAAAAATGAGAAAAATAGAGCGCCAATTGGTGTGGCACATAGCTTCCTCGTATCCTATATGTCATACTATATTGATTCAATGCTTTTACAAGCCATTATTGTCTAATTTGTTTGTTTTTTTTTACATTGAAGTATCAATTTAGCAAAAGTTAAAAGACCCACAGACGGTTTAAATTAATATGGGACCATCAGCGGGTTACTTTAGATGAACTATAAATGTTTCATATAAATAAGATAAGTACTTTTTAAGCTATAGGTGTAAATAAATGTATGCTTTTACGCATGTTGAAGAGAAACAAATAGGGGCAGAAGGCTAAAACTTATACGGGACCAACAATGTGCTAATTATAACCTACCATATAAATTTAATTGAAATCGGACGTGTAGCTTTTTAAGATAGGTTGGTTCGCAAAAATTGAGCGACAGACCGACAGACAGACGCGTAACCAAAAATGTTCCCTGATGTCTGAAACGGATTCTGTCTCGGAATTTTTGAAATCCGAGACATAAAATATTTTCGTTCTTCTGATAGATCACATAGCTTCCGTTACCTTCGTTAAGCTCTGAAGCAAAAATCTGTTTTTATTCCCAAGTAAATCCCAGTAATTATAAGAAATTAAAATTGGAGCTAAGAGTTTAGTGAAAGCAATGGAAACTTCAAGCTTTTCCTCATGATTTTATATCATGAAGGGGGTGTTAAATGTGTTTGAACAATTTACATTGACTCATCAACTTTTTAGATAAAGGTAAACCAACTGAAGTGGGTAAGGTTGCCCAATCGGAGTAGTGAACCTTTAAAAATCCTATTTCTTCCCTTAGAGATAGTTCAATAAATAAAAATGATGTAGGTATGTCGTCTGTCTTGACAGTCATTTTATTCCTATTTCTGACAAGAGTTGCTGTCCAGTTGCCTAACGCAGGACCCTATTAGTGACAAAATAAGTCTAGTGAAAATTTAAGGGTCTTTTACCATTATAACGGTTTGCTATGTATGCGATTCCATATTTTATCCTATTGTTTCATTTATCATGGTATTGTTTCATCGGAATGTTTTATACTGAGAGCGAGAAAAACCTTAAGGTTTGAATTCGACAGTATTATATTTAATCAATTACGTCGATGTTATATTTTATGAGTGTTGTAAATTAGTAGTTATTTTTGTAATTTCCATAAAAATATTCTTATGTATCCTTTCCCAGAAACCAATTTTTTAGGTAATACGAATATCCACTTCGCTAACAGCTTAGGTATATTCTTTAGTTATTTGGATATGAATAACCTCTAAACGTCAATATTTAATAGACTTTGGGAGATTATATTGGAGAATAAGATAGTCTGGAGCTGATTTTCGGACCCTATGAATTCAATGCTGAACATTCCCTGAAGCTTGTTGTTTAACAGTTTAACAATTCTATTTAATTTGGCCAAGGGATGTAATGAGAAATTCATGGTATTCTTTTACGTTTTGATCGTCACATCATTAGGCTTACACAGGATGGGAAAAACCACGTCTCACATCTGGGATTCGAACTCACCACCACAGATATGACGGTGGTTTTGCCTTAGTTTCTGGCGAAGTTGCTATACCTAATATTTTTAATGATGATACATAACACATAACTGAAATGGAACAAACAATACCTTAAGAACATTTCTTTAAAAATTACCTTTTTTTGGTAAAAGGAGAGAATCGGATAAATACTTCAAGGAGAGAATTCAAAGGTTAAAAATATATTTAATAAGTTTATCCATTGTCCCGGTCCCGTATCCCCTTTCCTTTTTTTATATTTCTAAAAATATAAAATACTAGCAAATACTAGCGGCGGTATTGGATGATTGCATTTTAAACTNTTGTATATTCATTGGGTAAAGTGAATTCCCCAAGCCGAAAAGATGTGTAAACGGTGAAATAACTGGTTATGGTTGTTTAAATTTATGCACAGGCTCCCTACTGTCTATCTTAGTATAGGGGGGAAAATTCTTTATGAGGAATTTGTTTCGCTCCCTTTCCAAGGGGACCTTGGTAAATGAATACCACCATCCCTGTAAATACCCTTGTTATATCTCTGTTATTTAATTTATCAATTGTTCCAAAATATTCCGTTTCAAGAGGCCTTTTGAAAACCACTTGACATAAATATTTCAATTCTATTTTTATTTTTCTAGTTCTTTTTTTAGGGTAAATTATAATTTTTTTAACGAGCAAGATGCACGTTATAGAATCATGAAATAAAAATTAATTTATAATAAAATCTTAAAAAAAGAAAGATACAAGAATAAGGTAAACATCAAAATTTGATGCTTTACAAATTATTTTAAAATCCAAATTTATCGCAGAAAGTCTACCTAATTAAGAATGCATAATAAAACATATCAATTATTAGGTCAAGAGTGAATTATTTATCGTTACATTTCTCCGTGTTGTCTCAGTACTAATATAATAATGTATTCACTTCACTCCAGTCCCTTATTCGATCCAACTCAAATGCATATTAATATTCATTGCGCTAATTGAATGGCAAATCAACCTATCAGTCAGATGTATTAATTGAAATTTCTCTGTATTTCCTTAACTCCCTGAGATTTTTCACTGAATTTTGGTATTATGGAATTTTAAGCTGGTGGTTAGTTTGAGGAACCTTGTATATTGAACTTTTTTAACTTTTATTATTTCGTCGTTTATTAATTTATCGCTTTTCCATTGCGAAACCGATCTGATAACATCATATTTGTTCTGAGACTCAGTTTTATTGTAGGCCCAATCATTGGCTCTACTTTTGCCTCTTTCCCTTTCTTTAAGGAACGACTAAAGCTTACTATGGTACCAGAAGAAAATCTAAAATCTACTAAAACCAATTCATATTGTACACAGTTGTAAAGATACTTTTATAGATTCTGTTTTTAAATATTGCTGATCGGATAATGAGTAATGTGTTCAAATCCTGTTTTACATCTTTCGAAGATAATTTGCATTCAAGTGCCATTGTTTTAAAGCAGGAAAATTGATAAAAGCTGGTACACCCAGACTAGATAATTGTATTGGAATATTAATTAGGATAAAGGTTACTGATGGTGGGTCTTATACTTCAGTTGAAGGATTAACCTCTCTGAAAAACTAGGGTATAACCTTCCTTTCCTAAATACCCGTAATAACATTATCTTCTTATTTGCTAATGGGAGGTGGGCCAGCGGTTTATGGACAGCTTTTCTGCAGGCGAATTAATTTTACCGTGAAATCCCTCAGAGTTTGACTTTCAAATTTCTGGGCGGGGGAAAAGGTGTTGGAGAGGGTTTGTTTACCGCCGAGGGGGGCACGAGGTTGTTGAGGAATTTTAGGGCAAGTGGTAACCGACAAAACGGACCTCACCCCCTTACTTTAGTATAAAGTCCTCCTGGAGAAAATTCTCAAGAACTTTTCACAGGTAGTGCTTGAGACTTAATTAAAGCACAGATTTTTGGGCCGTAGAAAAGCTTATGTTAAAATCTCAGACTTGCCCGCTTGTTTGCGGCTTTGGATAACAGTCCTCTTGTCTAAATTTAATAGAAGCAAGTAAATTTTTTGGGGATTTAATTCTCATTATTTTTCTTCGTCTAGTTCTCATTGACAGAAGCATCCTTTCCTTAATTGAACTTTCTTTAAAAAATTAATTCGCCAACTTATAAAACATAATTTTATATAATAAGCTGTAAGAGGATTTGAAGTAAGAAGAAAACCATTTTCCGACAAATATTACCGAATTTCGTAAGAAATAAACTTAAAAATTACTTCTATTCTGACATTCGTCTTCACAGCCTCCAGTTGAGCACGATAATTTAAGATTCCCTCTCGTGTTGTTGTTGGATTCCGTAAGTCTCTTAAATTTTAGGAAATATTTCAATGCAGGGTCTTATTTAAAAGATAAACAAAATATAACAAATTAAATGAAGTCTATCTTATACCTACTGGATGTAAATTTTATTTGACTTTTATGTTTCACTCACAAAAGCGGGTCGATCAAGCCTACAATAAACCTTTGATTATGAAGAGAATCAGAAATAATAATAAATATAAGCATTATTTCACTATTAAAACTCAAATTCTAGCCATTTAAAATTATGAAATATAATATTATGCAAAAAGAAGAAAACTTAATTGCTTTTATTGACCGTTCTAAGTGAAATTAATGTACAGCTTCTCTTTATTATCATGGTTTGAATTTTATTATAGATGTTTTCATTATAGTTCTTCAATGAAAATAGCAGAACATATTTTTTATTAAAGTATGAAGATATTAAATCTACGAAACTACTAACAGTTATTTTTTATACGTTATCAGAAAATGTATCTAAACAACTCTATTAGAGCGTTACAGAATTTTCTCATTATATCGTAACTATTTATGGGAAGGCGCTACGTTAGTGCCGCCTCATACAGTTTCCCATAACCTTATTCTTTTTTCCCCTTCTTAAAAAATGGCAGCTTTAAGCCTTTGGTTCAGAAAAGTGGTGTTTATATTATTTATTACTTTTTACTCGAAGGCTACTGCATGGACCTTGTTATATATCAATTTTCTTCGACGGATTGCATGTTTACACTCGGTTGAGAGCAAACTTATTTTGTTGAGCCTATGGTAGTAAGGGTAGTACTTAGGTCTGCACTATTTTTTCCCTTGTTATCATTAGTTTCGTAAAAATTAATTCTAAATCTTTTTTTTTATAGTACTATAATTATTATCATTAATGCTCATTTAAAAAACAATAAAATGGGTGTAATATGTATTTTCCTAGGCTTTTTTTTAAACATTACTTTATACCATGATTATTCTTTTTCTGTTTATTCATTTTTACATCTAACTTAGTAACAAATATTAAGAAAGCAGTAAATAGTGTGGAAAAGAAGACCTCAGAAGCAATCATATTTGGACATTGAAAAGTAATAAATAGTCTGCAATGATTGATTTATAGATAACAGCAAAAAATTATATATAGTTTTAGAAAGAAAAAATTATAAACTTTGAGTGAGTATCAAAGAAAAATGTTCTCTAGAATATTAATAAATATGTAATTTATTTTTAACAGAAACTTTTTTCATTCAATCCAAAGAATTATTTTTGTTTTTATTACTCCGAATTTAAAAAATCATGGGTAAAAATCCCTTTCAGAACTCAGAGAACCTTTTTGGTCCCGTGAACTCTGACGATCTTTATTTTTGCAATTCATCGTAACTTAATAACCACTCATCCGATTTTCGTGAAATCTAGATGGTATAGGTCATAATTTGCCCATAGTTGGTCCATATTAATTTTAACCTTCTACGCCCAGAACTTTTCAACCCCATTAAAAAATATGGATGGTTTGTTTAAGTAGCTTTAGATGGTACTAAATAAATTTTAACCGTTTACACATTTAATATTGTATAAAAACAAGTGAGTCCTCTGAGAATCGAAACAGGCAATAATGAAACTAGTTAATAAAACTCATTAACTTGTCATTCCGAACAATTTTTTTGGCTTATCTATAACTAAGGCCTTTTTTCTTATGTTGAACTATTGGAGTAACTTTCTACCATATGTTCCCTTTTTTGTACGGTGTATGTATTGTCTTTTTTTACTCGCAGAGGCAAACTGACAGTTAATAAATATGTCCATTATTTTAACAAATGATTTATTTCTGTTTTTATTGCAATGAACCAACAATGTTCACAACTCTCATTTTCTTGTTAATTTCGGTCTTAAAGTTAGTTTCATTTTCTACTCAACCCGGTACTTTGGACAGAAACATTTGCTGAAAGTAATAGCCCACCATATTTTGTTTAATTTAAAAGTTGCCATTCTAGGTTACTTTAGTGAAAAACTCTTACATTTACAATTTTAGTTAAATAAAATTGAATGTTTCTGAAAGATTTGCGTTGAATTACTTTAATAACCAAGAGAATTAGTTTCATAAATGTATTATGCTTTTAAGAAAAGGTGACATTTAAGATTTCCTACATTAATTTTATAATTTGATTGTCCGGCCTTTAATCAGCAAAAAGAAATAGAGGGAAAGAAGTAAGCGAGGAAGGAGAGTGGGGTGGGGGGCGTTTTAATGAACTCGGATCTTGGATGTTAAGGTTTGCCTAGTGGCCAAATAAAACAGACGGTAAAGGTTCAAAAGTGGCCAAGTCCAGCAGTACATTACCTCTCCGGGCCCTTTGCTAACTTTAGAGTTTCCATGTGTAGAGTTCTAGGGCCCCGATTACCCCCCTCTGATTACCTCGGGGGGTCCCGCCGAGAATATTAACGACCCGGCGGGCTCATCAGCCCGGGTCTGGAGCTGTACGGCCTCCGGTTCTCCCTAAATTACAGTCATTAGCTGACCGCCCCCTAGTCCCTATTCTATGCCCAAAGAAAACCCTTGACCGATCCTTTTACCTCTTCATTTGCCCTCCTTTTCACACTCAGGCCGACTTAATGATGAAAATATGCATAACTTTATTTATCCCAACCCCTTGCTTTCGTTTTATTAATTATTTTAAAGTGCTCTAATATCGTGCATCTGAAATTTTCGGGAGTGTTTCCTAATGTGGGTAATTAACAAAAATCTTCTTTTGCTTTTAGGTTTAAGTTGAGTGTTAACGCTTAGCGAAGCTAAACTTACTTTTGTTGTAGCGACATTTGACATCAAGTATTTAACAACTCAGAAAAAAAATATTCAATTTATACTGATGTGATTTATTAAAAAAAAAAAAAAAAAATCTCATAATTCTGATAACTTTAAATCTCAATAGCTGATAATGGTTATTTGTAAATGCATGTTAGCGATGATCCTTATCAATTTATTACGTCTGGCTAAATTACAACTGTTGACTATTTAATTTTTTAAAAATATTATCCTCAACTGTGCTAGCAATTTATTCGTAATAATACAACCATAATTATTATTAAAGGTCATTATTATTATTTTTTTTTTTAATTATAAACTAAAATAAACAAATAGAGGAATATCGCAGTTGTATACTTATTTATTTTATTATTGATATTACTATATTTTTATTTGCCTCATAAGTCATTATAAAATATTATCTATCAATTTATGATAGTGTGTATTAAAATATAATAACAACCATTTTAACTTCAAAATATTTTTAATAATAATACATTAACCTTCATTAATAATAAATGCAATAAATATTTAACTTATTCAGCTCCGTGAAAAATCATCTATTAAATCAGATATTTAGAGAGGCATGGGCTTATTTGCCTTATTTATAATTGCTATACCAGCTTATATTCTCTTCTGCTATATTTTATTGCGATTTATGTTTATCTTAAATTTTTTCCGCCCGATAAATCCGTTTTAATTAATTTTGAAATCCGGAATTACTTTATTTTACAAATTGCAAGATAATTTCATACATTTTTTGGAATTATGTTACACATTTACTTATTTTAATAAGCTGCTTAACTTCTTTATTATAGCGGGTAAAACTTAACACTTCTACATCGTTTAGCTGATTTTAATAAGAGACTGCTACTCTCATGATAAACGGAGATTTTCTCAATTAAAGGCGAGAATAATTTCTTAATGATTTTATACCGCAAAGAAATATTTTTTCCTTTATCATATTGTTTGTTTCAAAGTGTAGTCTAAAAATCTATGTTTGTTTGTCGTAAAGTGGTCTAGATCTCGTTTGTTGGTCGGAGGAAATATTCTAATAAAAAGCAGGCGCCGCTAGTTGTAGCGCAACTTCTCGATCAACCTTGAAATTTCGTCTTATTTATCACTAATACTAAAATAAAATGTTCTTGATACACTCCATAACTCTTTTAGATGATATAATTTGTTGTTTTTTTTTTGTCGTAAATTATATTATAAATAGGTAGTAAATTTTTTCCACAGGTAAAGAGTCCAAGTTTTTTGGACTGTGACCTTTTGAACCAGAGCTATATGTCTCTCCTCATATCATGCGCCAGCCAGACTATTTCTTCTCGAATCCCAGACCTTTGTATTTATCTAAAAATAGTTTTTTTTTTTTTGTTGAATATAATTATCCGTAAGTTTTTATCGTTGCTACTCATCTCACGGTTTAAATGCTCACCAACTATGGTCTATTTCTGCTAGGAATAGATTAGGTCTATTTTTGACAAAATCTAGATGTATTTTCCTCTGATGCTACTATGTGATTATGGGTTTATTTTACTGTAAAGGGTTTTTTTCAAGTCTTCTTTGGTTTTCTTATTCTTTAAGTTAACCTATCATAATTTTTAAAGGCCGCAGCAATAATTAACCATTCTAATTCAAACCCTTGTTACTTCAAAATGTATTTATTCTTCGTGTTGAAATTGCTCCTGTTTTTCTGTAATTATATGATTTAATTATAAGTCGATTATGATTTTAAAACAACTTTTTCCAAATCTATTGAGCTTCCTTTGATAATCATTCTTTTGAATTTGCAATAAAAATAGGATTCCATTGTGAAATTAGTGTAGTTAAGTCTCTAAAACATGTCATAACCAAATGACTCGTGATATATTTTTCTAATTTTTATATATTAACTAATTTATTCATTATGACAAAATGTCTAAAAATGGAACTGAGACAGTTTACTTTCCCGCTGATATTATGGTAGNCATTAAATTCATTTTATAGATGGACTAATTTTAGTATTTTGTAATCAAAATTTTTATATTATTATATAATCAAAACAATAACAATAACACACACACACACACACACACACACACACATACACACACACATATATATATATATATATATATATACATATATTTCATTTGTCCTTTTATATTATGGTTTATCTTTATTTAATTCTGCTATTTTTATCAGTGACTTTTAAAGTTTACATCAAAATGTTACCTTTTTTGTTTGATTTAAATAAATCTTTTACACTCAGTGTCTTATTCAAGCTGTTATAACTTTTGGCGTTGTCCTTCAAGGAGACTTGTGATAGTGGTACATGTACGATGCTGACGAAATGTTTAAATAGAACGACATTTTTGTGCATTTTTTCTCTGGCCCTCGTCGTCGTCATCTATTTTTAACAAACACATCTTTGAGTAGGTTTAAGTGTAGCCTTCCCTAATGTGACTTCCTTTCTATCCACTAATGCTTCTACGTGTTTTCCTATGACGTCACCACTAATATATAGCAACAATTATAACATCTAACAGTAAAGGTTTTTCTGTTAAAGCGAGGAAAGGCCCCTCCCTTAGCCCTTATACATGTACCTTAAAAATAGTAACAGTATATACTAGAAATAAAGCAACAAACATTACAGACTCCTGTTGTTTAATTTTTCCCCCTTTTTGTCCGACTTACACTAAAGGATACTTCCGCCGAGAATAAAATCTCCCTATGAGTAATCTCTATTTCCTTTTATTATTTTTATGTTCTAGATAGATACTTAACATGAGCTTTTTTCGTTATTGAACCACGCCCTTTGTCTGCCTTTTGATACCGAAAAAAATGTATATATTTATACATACACATATATATATAACTATGTTGTCGTACTTGTAACATGACTTGGAGACACAAACATCCCTTACACTGTCTTTTCAACATGTTTTTACATTTTCCTGTATCGGAGAAATCGTTTGTTTGAACGTTCTTTTTTTAAAAAATAAAAAATATATAAAAATCGTCTGCCTCCATCTATTTCAAGAGTATGTATATTTCCTTTCCGTCTCGGCGTAGAGATCGTGATCAAAATTCAAAGAGGATGTATATCGAATTATCGTTTAGTTTTTTGTTATCCCTTTCTTGGTTTCAAATCCGTGATACTTGAACTGTTTATATTGTGAGATAGTTTATTCTCCTGGTGTAAAATATTGTTAAACATAGTAAAAGATGAATAAAAATACGAAACAGTTCTTCATTCTTTTCCCCCACTTCTTAATCTTAAAGAAAAATGCAAAAGGATACTATTACTATTGAATTCAAACAGTACTGTTAAAATATTCATCAATTTTTATTTTATTTATCATCGTAAAATTTTTAACGTATATAGGGATACATTTTTATCCTTTATTCTTAGTTGCCTTCGTGGTTTGGACAGGAGAGTCTCAACTATGTATGATTTATATCCTTCTTCCTTCTTACAGTGTAATATATATGTGTGTATATATACAGTGTGTCCACGGATGAAGAAGACATTTTCGAGTTAAAATTTGAGCTACTGGGCATCAGCCCTGATTGGTCTTAAACTAAGAAGTTGAAAAAATTAGTCCAATTATTAATTTACAGGAAGTAGTTACAATGAATTTTGTAGCTCATCCGAGCCCGAGCTATCTTATTTGTATTGTGACTGAAGCAATATTGGTATTAATTCTGTTGTAGATGCTGAAAGAGAAATACTTTTATTAAATAATTTTCATATTTTTTAAACTCTACAACTTTTAATTAAAAGTTAACTACAGTTAAGACAAATTTTCCACTTAGAATCTTCTCCTTCAAAAACATAAAAACAAATATATCTTATTTGATTTTCTCCTCTCACGATTTACTTCAAAGAGAACTCAGCATAATCTCTTATCTTTTTGAACCTACACCGGTTAACTGTTAACGATACAAAAAGAAAATTCAATTATAAAAAATAAAATAAAACCAATGAATCCAGCATCCGCAATGAAACATGCAAACTTTTTCTCCAAAAATTCATTTTGTATTTAAGCTGTGAACCCTCTAGTTCTATTCGAAATTGCTTTAGAGCCAATCGGCTTTGTTTTTATATCCCTTCTCTAGACGACTATAATCCTACCAGTAAATTGATATTTTTTCTGTATCCTCTTGGTTTATTCCCTTTTTAAAAAAAAATATTTATATTTTGTATTTTTAATTTCTTCTTAGGGCTTTTAAATTTAAAAACCAAGTATTAATTGAAGCATTTTTGGGAAATAAAATGGAGGTTTTAAATATTTAACTATTCAAAAATTTCTTCTGTGCAAAATATGGATAAAAAAAAAACAAACAAATGGAATCTGATAATGATGTAGTTATGTAAAGCTATATGTTCTATAATAGCAGTCCTGTTATAGATTCTCAACGCTTTCCTTGTAACCATAATTTGAGGTAAGAAGTATAAATAATGTTTAAAATGGAGAATAGCAAGTCTTTATGGGTAATTGGTTCAATTGTATAAGCTTAAACCTTGTATACGGTAAAGGGGTTAAAGTAAAAAATCATTTTTATCCTGTTACCGTATTTCATAGTATAACTTTAATAATCCTATAAGGTATTATATTTAAAAGGATAATAGAGTTATAAATTTGTCAGTTTCTTTAAATTCGATTAGGACTTTATTTAAGAAATGCGTATTTACGATTTTTACTCTGCAGTTGGATTCTTCTTTTTTTAAAAATTCCCTTTTTTTTGTGCGGTAAATAAAACGTGGTGAATTATAGAGGGAGAGGGTAAGTTTATGTACCGTGAAAGGCCGTAATTCCGGTGTCCAATGACTGGTGAATGCATCGTGAGGTTTTCGAGGCAGTGTATATAGGGGTCAGAAAAGCCTCGCAAACCTCATGGGGTACCGGATGTGACCGGTCCGACCCCTCGGTAGGGGACACGTGAAAAACAATTTACGGTGAAACGAAGGAGGAGTTGGAAAACTGAAAGTGGACTTGAGCTCGTTCCTTGCGAGATTCCAGTTACACAAGGGCCTCGGAACCTAGACAGACCTCGGGACAATTACGTTTCTGACGATAAATCCAGTGGAGCGCTAGTCTTGAAGGTAGGATAGGAGAAGAAGGGAAAGCATGTAGATAAATTATTACTAGTTTCATTTTCTCCGGCCTCCTACCTTGGGCCAGTGCAGGTTGAGTGAAGCTTCAAGCTTTACCTGTTGGTCGATACGCAGGAAAAACCTCTGTACAGACGTAGAGGCGACTCGTTGCCAGCGTTCCCACACTTCTCTTATAAATCTATCGACTTACCTTACCTATACATATATTTCCCACTGATACCCAATAAATCCCTTACCTCCTCCTTTAGTCCGACTCACGGATATATTCTTATAATAGAATACATAAAAATCCATCGGGAGATAAAAAGAGAACATTTCTCTCGCTCAAACAAATTCCTCCTCCGTAACTTTGTTGAATAATTTCAAAATATTACGAGTTTATTTTTGTACAGCGACGACACTTGGAAACACATGCAATAAAATATTAAAGAAAAACTACAATATTATTCGGAATGTCCAAATGCAGTTATAAGATTCTCTCTTTATTTTGTTTATTTAAAAAAATATGATTTATAAATTCTTTAACCACTTCCCGTTCAAATAAAACAAAATATAATTAATTAGTGTGTTATAAAAATATATATTAGAACTTCAGTTACACACACACACACACACACACACACATATATATATATATATGTATTTAGAAAATTTCCCTGTTATTGAATTTACTCTACGGAACGATTCCATAGATTTTAATGGTGTGGTAACTTGATAGAATTTCTTATAAATTCTTTGAATAAAAAAAGGTTTTGCCGGTTCTTTCTCCTTATTGTATAGGCTTGACTTTGGTTTCATAGGGGAGTTTCTATTTCCTTATCAGATTGGAGGTTCCTTCCTGGTCTCTAAATGGGAGAGTTTTCCTTCTCCAGAAAAGGGGAACTTGTCTCAGCTTTTGTAGAAGACTCCAAAGACCATGTTAAACGAATGTAGCGAGGAACCAGTTCCACCACCTTATCACTGTTATCACATACAGTGTCCTGCAAGCCTTCCAAAGTGTTCAATTCGTTTTAACAACCTACCGCTTTTTTGCTTTTCACTTCTTTCTTTGGTTGCTATAGAATTTTGTTGATACAGTAAATGGAAATTGTTAAAATAACAAAAAAAATCCAAAAAATTCTTGTTAATGTAATTATCATTCACTCCCATACACCCTTTTTACTTTCTCGTGTAAAGAAAAAGTATTGTGATGGCGCAAAAATTCAATTTTATGATTTTGATGGATTTACACGTTTTGAGGTCCCCCTGAGTCCAAGAAAGTGGTTTTTAAAAATAAGTCTGCTCTCGTATGTGTAAACGCGTAGAGCCTAAACTACTTAGGTGATTTTGGCGAAATTTAGCATACATGTTCAGAAATATCATACCCTGAAGCGAAATCGAGAAATGACTTTTATTGTTCCAAATTTGGGGGGCGATATCCCTCAAAACTAAGATTAAATAATTCTAAAATGTAGTCCATTTAAATACGAATCTAACAATGTCGTTCGATGTCCGCCGCAGACACGTTATTATTTTGATAAATTTTGATGAAATGTTCAATAATAATTAAATGTTACTCGAAAACTAACAAATGAAAGCACTAGGCTAAGTAATTTTGAACTCGTATAATATGAGAAAGTTAGTCTCTTAGGTATTGTCTTGGACCGATTTGTTATTTCTCTAATCGTTACAAGAATAATAGTAAAATTAATAAATGAAATATTGACGTTTTAATTACGATTCCTTACTTAATTATTTTTTAACTTTTTTATTTAGCCTTTTGTACTTTTCACTGTTAATCGTGTATGCTGGCCATAGAGAATAGACTTAAAATAGAGTTGACATTTGGCGCGATTTCTTGTCTCTTCATGAAAAGGGACAGCAGCGCTATCTGTTGTTCGTTGCATCATCTAAAAAAGGAGTGGGGATGAAAATAGCTCATTTAGTTCCTCTATGCCTCTACNTAATCGTGTATGCTGGCTGTCAAAATTCTATTACATTAATTTTTGATGTTTGATTGATTGTTTTTTTGTTGTTTTTTTTGTTTTTGGTTTTAATTTTCTGTAATCGGAACAAAAAGTTATTATTATCATTGTAAGTTAAAGTCAGAGTTGAAAATCGAAACTTATACTTCCCAACAATCAAAACCCAAGAGTTTCTGTAGGTCTTGAATTATTATGTTTTTAGATCTATTGCTTTGTCTTCTCCTTTTTATTAGTTAATTTTTTAAACGGGTTACCTGGATAAATGGAAATATTATTTTACTTACAAGAAAGTGAATAATAAACGATTATTTTATTTTATTTAAAAAAAAAGGAAAATATGAATGTATTTTTTTTTACTAATTGAAACAAAGGCTTATTAAAGTTTTTTTTTTAAATCTTTTTCTTTTGTTAGATTCATTTATTAGAGCATACCAGTTTTTTCCTCCATCCTTTGCTAGGCTGATTTTTTCCTTATTGTAAAATTGAACTCGATTTTTTGAGCAAACACTCTCCCAAAAAAGTAAAAAAATAAAAACCACCTAACTTTACTTTTTGTTGGAACTGTGGCATATCCCTTGAAGCTTTTAACAAACGATTGGGTTGGATAGGAGAAGGGGGAGGGAATGGGGTTAGAATTTTTTGTGTGACGAAGAGTGGATGGGGGGAACTAACCCCTTTTTTAGCCCCCTTCCATGATTGTTTTTAGTGGCTAAACCACCTCTTTTTTACGTTTTCACAGAAGCCTGTGGTTTTTTTTTAATACAAAAAAAGAGAGCAAACAATGTACACGGGTAAAAACCAAAGCCTTCTACCTACCCTGGAGCAAAAAAGTTAAAAAAAGAAATTAACGATTGTGTTTGTAAAAGGGAAAATTAATATCGCATCAAGCCTTGGACCGCTGAACCAGACTTGTCTATCTGTTCCCCCTCCCACGCTACCAATCTATCTCGACAAAAGGACTTTGTTATTTTGCTTTATTTTTCTACCGGAGTCTTTAATTGTTTCATGCCATTCTTTTTTGTGTCCCAAGCTTCCTATAAAAGAAGTATATGTCTGTATTCTTCTAGTCCAATGATATTTTTATAAATAAACAGAGCGCAATTATTCTTGTTTGAAAGTAGGAGCTTTTAGTTAAGAATATTTAACTTTAAAAAGACTCGCTTAGCTCGTCTGCACTCGGAAGGCATAATATAGTAGCTACAGTCGTATAGTAGCTTCATTGCTCAATGTTGAGGTACAAAGCGCCTTATTAGTGCTGGGCCGCTCTTTGTGGTTTAGGTGTGGTGTAGGGTATTACATAATATGAACATATTACGGAATTAAGCTGGAAAAGGGTCAATAAAAGAAGATGACCCTTACTGGCTGTACTTTGTTCAATTATTAGTAGGAAAAGGGGCACTTCTTTAGATTGTTACTCCCTTATAAAAAAAAACAGAGGGAAGTAACAATCTAAAGAAGGTGCATGGAATGTTCTTATTTAGACTGTTACTCCCCTTATTAAAAAAGAAGCGGAATATTTCTTTGTCCCAAAGTACATTAGACTAAACACCCCTGTTTCTTAATAGTTACTTTGTCAAAGTCATTTTTATTATAAAACAAAATAAAGAAGTACCGGAAAAGGTAAAAAAATCCCCTATATTCATGCCAAAAACATCCACGCTACTGTTCATCTGATTATTTCAATCTTCTCTCTCTAAATAGACTCCACTTAAAGTTTTTGTCATATTTAATACTTGATTTAAGCTTTTTGAAAATTCATATATCTTGGTTAAAAATTAATAATTACTTGCAATATAATAAAATTAATTCGCTACATTTGTTTACTGTTGTTACATTCCTTTTACCTCTATATAAAACAAAGGTAGGTATAAATAGAACTTTATTCGTCACGGTTCCTTCATTAAACGCTTTACGCTGCCAATTTCTAATTAGTTGACACCGAGCCTGTCTTGTTTATCGGTGAATTTTTACCACTTGTAGTATTCTCGTTACGATTGGTGAAATCTCGTTGTTGAAAACCAGCCAACTTACACGCCGGTAAGTTTCATTGAGCCACTGACCGCTTAACTATCTCAACCTTACTAGAAATAACATCTCCCTTGATCATACCATATAAAAATATTATATATAAACCTACAGAGGAACGAATGATAATAGAATTCACCTTGCGTACCTCGATTTAACTCTCAACTCCTAAGATTATTGCTTCAAGGCTTAGACAGTCCGATGGCCTCTTCCGTATTCCTTAAACCGAGCGTGGAAAGTAAAGAGTCAAACTGTGCTCTTTTATTCTACTACCATTAGCATTCCAGAGTTTTAAGCTTTCAGCTGTTAATAATATTTTCATTTCTTTCTTATTTCATCTAAACGCGTTTATTAGTTTAAGTGTGCTTTTATAATTGAATAAAATATGTCACTTTTACACTCTTATTTTAGATTTTTATCCCATCTTCTGCCAGTATTTTCCAATATATTACACTCTATTTTTATAGGATAAGAAATAAATCGGTTTACCTCAACTAAGTGCTGAACTTGGCGTTTTGAAGCGTCAAATATATAATTTAAGAAAGAGTTTAATCAAATCTGACACATTTGGTATTAAAAAATATACATCTTAATAGATGCCTACTCTAAAAGGCAACAACAACATTTTTAGTCTCCATCTTAAACTTTTAGGATTGCCGAATAAAGTTATGTGCCCTCCCCCAATCCTATCTTAATAAATTAATCTTAATAATCTTTAATAAATTACGCTTAGAATTTTTGTATTAATTCAAAAAGCTCTTTAATATTAAATTATGTGAAAATGTTGCGTATTGTATACCACTTGATGGAAGACACCTTATCAAAATTCGTTTGTATCATTGTTGTTCTTATTCGATTGTCAAGTCATTAGAAGACATTTTTGAAGTGGAATAATACTTTGGTATTTCCTGAGGGATTAATGATGCTCGACCCTTAAGATAACCGACCTGACGTTACTTGTTACATCCCCTCGTGGAAATCTCCGGAGTTTAACGACTGTTTAACGCGCATACCACTTCTAAAAATTTCTTCATCTTATTCCTCCCCGTAATCGAGTCTGGTTTCCTTCCTTTTCCTGCCTCCGGAGGTCGTTTCCTGTGTCTTGGCCGTCGCCTGTATATGTCTCGTCAGCTGAGATCCCCCCTAGAGGTTCTCCTCCTCATGTATTTATAAACCTATTCAAATGCCTAGACTTTATCTATTTCGAGTGAGCCGAGTCAGTCTGCTGTACGCGGCCCGCTCCCCAACATGTACCTCTAGTCTTTGCCCTTACCCAATGACAGAAATAACTTAATAGTTCCTCGTTTTTTTTAAATTTTTTATTATATATATTAATTTTTTTACGAATATATTATTTCGCATATAATTACCAACTTTAAAATGCTCAAGTTAAAAGACTGTCAAACGCATTTTTGATAAAAATTATTCATAAAAGTGTTCCTTTGTTATATCAAAATTATTATTTTTATTACTTGCCAATAGTTTTTTGAGACAGCTTTTTGTTCCTATTATATTTTTTAATTACATTCCTCATTAAATATTTATTTAATTACCTTTCTACTTCAATTAATATATCTGGTGTTATTACCGTGTGGATTTTAAATAAAATTTTAAAATTGTTTAGCGAAAAAAAAAAATTAGATCCGATATTTCCACCGGTATTTTCTTAAAATTTTAGTGATTTTTGTTGGGTTTTCGCTCGGATTTCGGGTGGATAAAAAGTTATCTTGAAGATAATCACCAGGAAGACTGAGAAACTGCTCGCTAGCTCCATTGTTGAAACTTACTCGATTTCTCTTTTGGAACCGATTGTTCTGGTGAGTTGTTTTCAGTGCACAAGTGTACTTAGTTTTAACTCTGGAATCAAAGATATCTTGAAGGGGGTTGAGGCGAAGGGGCAAAACCCCCTTCGCTATATCTCTACGCCTAAAGCTCTCCCTCTACTTGGTCCCCTTTCCCTTGGACCCATAGAGACCACTTGTTCAAACTTTGTTCATAAATATTTTAGAGTTTAACCTCAGTCCCGGGGTTGGTTTCTACTTAGGCTATAGGAATGAGACTATTGTAAGGATAACCATTTATTATTTGATTTCGGCAGGAGGAAGCCCATGGTTTAGTAAGGGGAAAAGTCGGAACAACTTGAAACCCAATCCATAATTATAACTCGAATGAAAACATTGTCTTCATTTGTTATTGCTCTATTGATCCTATTTGCTGCTTTTATTCCTTTTCTGCTTAATAAATCTAACTTGTAACTGTTATCAATGGAAAATACTTTTTTATGGTTTCACCTTAATCTAAAATACTAAGTTTTCTATAAAATTTGATGGGCTTTACGGCGAATTTTAAGAGATTTTTTTAAATAACTGACTAGCAAACTTGATGCATCAGTAAACTTTCCCGTTTTATAAAGACAATTGTTTTAATCGTGTAATTTTAATTTCGCGAAACATTTCTACTAATAATTTTATTTTATTTGTCATGAACAATTCTCACCTTCTAACTTTGCACTCCTTATTCATTTTTCTATCTTATCAACACGTGTTACTCTTCTTCCTGAAATATTATTCTTATGGGCAATTACTTACCACTAATCTTCCGGAAATATAAGTCTTATCTCTTCTTGTTGTTACTTCGTCATTTGTAATTAAATTTTATTCCTGTCTATTTTTCGGTTTTTTTTTTTAAATTTATTAGGCAGTAGGTATATCAAAGGATCTAGAAAATATATAAAACTATACATTATTTACATTAAAGACACACTATTCACTTGGTTTCCGTAAGATTTCCCCCATTTGCCTTTTATGTATGTACATATATATATTTATCTACGATTGATACGTAATATCAACATTATATCTCTGTTTAGATTCGTAGAAAGTGATTCTTTACACACCTGTATTAATTGCGCATGCGTGTCTCATTGTTTTGAACAATTCCTCTTTTTTCCACTCTAGTGACGTAAAGAAGAAGAATTATTCTTTTTTCCACTCTAGTGACGTAAAGAAGAAGAATTATCAACTTTACACACGATTAGCGAGTTTGTTTACATTTAACATAACTAATTTGATGTTTATTTAATAAAAGTAACTGTTTGTATCGAGTTTTTTTGTGAAAATCAATGAGTGATTTAAGTGATTATGAAGAATATGAGGAGAATAATACGCCTTCCGAAATAATTAATTCGGCACAAAATACAACTAACGAATTGATGTCATCTTTATCAAAAGAGAAATACTGAAATACGAGCTTACATACAGGAAGTTTATTATTTTTTTCTGCATTTATTATTAAAATCTAACAATCGTAGATAAAGTACGGTACGCAACTCGTGCGAAAACGGCATTTTGCATTGCTCGTGTGGTTTTTACTACCCTCGCTGTCGCTCGGGTGTAAACTCCACACTCGCATGCAAAATGCTACTTTCCACACTCGACGCGTAATGTACTATTATTCATTTCAAAAAGTGTTGAAATAGAACAGTCTCTCCACGTAAAAAATATTTATTAAAATTCAGAGTAGCTTCCAGCCACTGTAGGGCCATCATGAGTGCCAAAAATTGAAAAAATGTTAATTACAACATTGGATGATGGGACTGCATCTGTGAGTCATGTCAACCCAGAAAACGGTACATGACCGTCTTCCGTTGTCTTTTTTATTTTTTTATTTTAACACTTCATGATGACCTCCACTAACGCTTCATATCTTAACTAATTTCAAACAGTTATTAAACATCTATGGCATAATTGCTAAAATATCATGTAGTATTATACTTAAGTGCTCTCACATTCGCAAACATTTGCCAAACATTAAAGTATATTTTTAGTATGGTTTGGATTCATATGACTTCATTTGGTGATTCATGCTTCTAGGAATTTATTGTCTTTAAATTAATTCAAGGCTTTTTACGTATTTAAACATTGTTTGGTTACAAGTTATCTTTTATACATATGTATTTATTTTTTCGGGTTTTTGCGGAATCTAATTTAATTTGTAAACTTATAATAGATAAAGCAAACTTGAAATTTCCTGATAAAAACTTAAATTATAAAAACGTAAATTATTAAAATTTTAAATAGATAATAAAATATGTATAAAGTATGAAGATCGTCGATTCTGAACGAAGGTTAATTTAAATTCTTTGATAATATTTATTTTAATTGTTAGCAAGATAAAGGGAGTTATAATTTAATCTATAATATTATATTATTGTTTTGTTATTTTTCTTTTTTGTAATGTTTTATGAATATTTATTTCGGATGAGCTAAAACTAAACGGACTACTCAGCTCGAGAATGTTACAGTTTCTTGGTAAATTAATCACAAAATGATTTTGTCTTGTATCGACGCAGTGGTGTGGAAGTGTAAACAAAGACGTTTTACTGGGAGATGTAGGCGGTAGATGTAGACAAGTAGTGAGAGAAAATCGGCCCGGAATTTCGTTACCATCTTATTATACTCTTTGCAAACAAGGTTTCGGTGTACTCCATTCTTCATGCAATATCCTCCCTGCGGTTATTTAGCCCCACATTTCAAAACCAGGTTTTTAGTTGCTATGGTTCAAGTATAGAATTAGTAATTATCGAAGTCTATTTTATCAGAACCCTGTCTGCGTAGGAGCCTGGGCTTGTTTACGCTGTTAATATTTAGGTTTATCATTTTAACTCAGTTTGAATCTTTAGAGGCAGATTTAACTCAATTTTGCGGTCTTATGAAAACTGGAGCAAGATTCATTCTCGTTACTCTTATACCTATCTTCGTGTAATAAGTTGTATTCAGAGGGCGTCGTCGAGAGGTATTTTCCTCCGCTTTGAAATAAACCTACCTTCCACACTTTTCATAAATTGATAACAAACTCTTCGGCGGTTTATTATAAGGTTGTGTAAAACTTTAACATTTTAGATTATTACTGTTACTGCTTTTTTATCGCACATCTATTGCGAATAATGTTTCCATTTCTTACTACCAATATTCAACGTTTTACATACCCACCTGCAACTTCATTTATTTCTTTTGTTCTATTCGTTAATTCTTTTATTATTGTTATTATTACAAAATTGTTTCATCATTTGTTGTGTATTCGTTAACTTTCTTAATACACCTACCAAGAGATTTATAACTGTCTAAATCAAGTTTTTATTTTTTTTTATTTTTTCAAAACTTTAATCTTCGTTAAATAAGCTGCATTATTATTTGAATTGTAAGGAAAAATCGTGCTGGAAAGCTTACCTTCTTTCAAATCACAACACGCCAATTGTCAGTCATGTTAAATTAACTTTTCAAGACAATTTCGTAGTCTTCTAACTAGTTTTTTTTTTAATCCCTAACTTATGCCGTAAGTTAACTTAATGCATGGGGGAAAAAGTAGAGGTTTTTTCCCCCTGTTCAAAATTAAACTAACCCCTTCATTTAAATGACACATATAAGCGGGGGTACTTCGTGCGACAGAGCTATTTGCGTGGCGGCAATCATTGCTCCTCCTGCAATATTTTCTCTCTGCCGTAATCCGAAAGAGAATAAAGAAAGGGGGGAAATGTCCCCTGAACGGAGCAATTATCTTCACACGGTTATTACTTTATCCGCCCCACTTTTTCCCCCCTTAAAATACACCTTCCTTTCATTATTAGTTTCATAAATTCTGGCCCGATTCGTGTCATTTTAGGTGTTAACGTGTCAAACCGTTGATAATTGTTGCATTTAAAAAAAAAATGAGATCACTCGTAAACTGGTAATAAATTTAACAGAAACTTTATTTTTAAAACTAAACTGGTTTTTAACATACGTTTGTAATAAAATTAAAAATTAAGACTTTTTTAACTGATTTTGTAACCCTTATTTAAACTATTAACCATTTTTATATTTTTGTCAGTAATTGAGAGGTCCCTTGGTGACACATTTTGCATACAAATGAATATCCATATTGGCCTTAAATCTTTAACTTTTACTACTCATACTCGTATAAAATGCAATTCTTGTTCCATTAATTCGTATAGCATCACAGCCGCAAACTAAATAATTTAGTATAAATGAAATTCGAAGTACATTGTGAAATGTGGTCTATATTTTTTGGACTATTTATATAGCCTTTATATTTAATGGTTATTTTAAATGGTTTCCTTTTGCACCGAATATCCCTATTAAAAACACTTTTTAATGACAGAATAAATTTCTTTATTATTTCGAATAAAAACTTTTCCTCCTCTTGCGCTTTCTTTCCTTATTTTTGTCTTAAAATTTAGTCACCTCGCATAAATTTAAGACACAAATATGTATAAAAATTTGTTCCCGGAGAAAAAAAAAAAATCTTTTCCCTGTACACTTAAAGTTGGGTGGAGTCGCAATTCTTTAACTCTTTGCTTGGTAAATGTGGAAAGTTTTTTTTGGTTTACTGCCCTAACCGAAAGTAGCTATTATTATCGTATAATATGTCAGCGGATAATGTAAATGTCCTGAAAATATACCTCTTTTCCCCTCACCAACACATTAATTCTTAAACTTTGGAAATAGACATTCTCTTTTTTTAACAGAAATTAGGTTTTGGTTTTTTTCCTTTTGCTTGGAATTATTAATTAAGAACGGGTGGAATTAGTGTTAACTTTAGTTGATTACTTTTTTTTTACTTTAATGTTCACTTACAACCTTGTCTACCGTACATCAACCACTAACGACTTCTTTACAAAACTTATTAGATAAATCATTAACTTTGTAACAAGTAACAGGGGGAACAGAAGGGGATGGAAAAAATATAAGAAAATATCCTGTGGAGGACTTAAAGAATATTTTTGAGGTGGTTTTAAGGTCGGAGGTCGGAAAAGCTTGCGTCAGTAAAAGCAGTGTTTTCTTGTAAGGTACTTTGATCGGTTAGTGTAAGTTTCCAGTCTGATATCGGTTCATAGTGGTAATGTGAAGGCCTTTACCGACGTATGTTGGGTTTCACAGGCCACGTGTTCGACACCTTGAAACCTTCCTATACCGAGAAATACCTTTTGAGGGTACTGTTTATAGCTAAAAAACCACGAAAGGGTCAGTTTAGTTTATGGTCAAGGGTCGCACCTCACCCACTCTGCCCTTCATACCCCCTCCCTGTTTCCACGCCATTTGTTTAGTGACACCCTTAACATGTTTTCAGTGACTCAATGAACGTGACAAGTGTGATATTTACCAATTTTTCTCTCTTGTATTTTCGTTAACAGTGCCAACGGTCGGACCTGTAAGCCCTTATCTCCCCCTTATACTATTATATTCATTTTTTTTTTTTTTTTTTTAATCAAAATAATCAATTTCTTGTTGCACTCTTCCTTTTAAATAGTTTTATATTACGTAGTAATGTAAGTTTATTGTTAATTTTCTTTTTTTTTCTTATAATATATGATTCTTTGTTTCAATGTAATTTTCAGACAAAAATACTTAAACTGGTCTACATTACTTAGTTTCTAAAAATTATCTTTAAACTAAGATAGCTATTATTTTATTTATGTTAACCATGTTTCTTAAAAACTTTAAAATATATAACTCCATATTTGTAACTACTTATTAAAGATCTATTTATCGTATAAACCCAGCAATATTCTAAAAATACATACAGCACTTTTATAGATTACAATACAATTATTACTTTTTTACGTTCTTGTAAACTCCGGTTAAAACAGCGACCTTAATAAATAATTATAATAAATAGGTATGAATGTTACCCTTATCAATAAATTAACAATACTAATACTGAATTACACCAATGAGCAAATTTATTTATCTATTGACTACTATAATAGCAAAAGTTAAATGAGTTGAGATCTCTTTTATAGATCATCATCATTTGTACACTCATCCCTATTCAACTCTTGTTTATTTATGTATTGACTACTATTATAGCAAAAGTCATGAGTTCAGATCTCTTTAATAGGTAATCATCATTAGTGCACTCATCCCTATTCAACTCTTGTTTATTTATGTATTGACTACTATAATAGCATAAGTTAAATGAGTTGAGATCTCTAATAAATCAACATCATTAGTTCACTCATCCCTATTCAACTCTTGTTTATTAATCTATTGACTACTGTAATAGCACAAGTTAAATGAGTTCAGATCTCTTTTATAGATTCATCATCATTAGTGCACTCATCCCTATTCAACTCTTGTTTATGTATGTATTGACTACTATAATAGCATAAATTAAATGAGTTGAGATCTCTTTATAATAGATCATCATCATTAGTGCACTCATCCCTATTCAACTCTTGTTTATGTATGTATTGACTACTATAATAGCATAAATTAAATGAGTTGAGATCTCTTTATAATAGATCATCATCATTAGTGCACTCATCCCTATTCAACTCTTGGGGCTTATGATAATGCTTAGTGCAAAACTGAGATAATATAGTATTTGACCATTTATTTTAATATATTTATGATGGCCAATTGATGAGATCGAAGTCAATACACAGAATAACCCTTTTGTTTAAAACCACTTGGTTCGTTTTTTATTTATAATTACTTTTGTTTAACTCTAATTGAACTAATAATGCAACCTTTATTTATTTTTTTTTTTTTTTTACACAATTGATTTATCGTGTTGTTAGTTGGAAAAAAACAAGGTTAATTGTTAACTTGGATTTAAAGGCTGTACTGCAGTAGGGAAGCTCAATCTAGCACTCCTTAGGTAAAGGTCGTCGAATGACCTTATTGAAGAAAACCCAGTAAGGAAAAAAGAAGACTTCCCACTTCTGACACCCTTTTAAATCGAGGAAACGAAAAAAACCCCCTGACAATTCTGACATCTAGAAGAAAGAACAAGACAGATAAAAAAAAGTTCTTTTGTCAAAATTCTTAACAAAAAAAAGAAGAAAATATCTGGTTAAAAAGAAAGAAAAGTTTTTTAACCTCAAGAAAACAACCTTTATCATTGTAGTACAATGTTAAAAATAAAAAGTAGCATTTAAAATAGCTCTAAATATAAAAAAATCCTTCAATTTCTACGTATTCAAAGAATGCAATTTCAATAATAAGATATACATCATTTTCAGCTGGCTGTCAATGAAAAGATAATGGTTTTTCACTTGGAAATCGTATTAAATTTAAAAATAAACGAATAAAAGTCAAAATCTTTTTTAACTTAGAGCAATATTTTTCGTCATATTTACAAAGATTTATTTATTTTTATTTATACTATTAATATATTATCTGTTTTTCGTGTTCGTTATAATCCAGTTTTGAAATAATCCTTGCTTAGCTACATTAATTATGTTTTTCTAATATCTACGGAACATTTTATTTGCTAATAATTGCGTAAAAATCAAATCTAAAAAATAAATAAATATTAATTACAGTAGAATCCCGATATATCGTATCTTCAAGGGGTCGAAGAAAAAATACGATATATCGAGTAGTTCACTAAATCGGGATTATGAAATATTGATGGTAAAAAAAGAAAAATTAATGTAATAATTAAGACTTGTATTTATTTTGCACATAAAAATACACTGTG
>KZ651098.1:52635-65836 GCA_001010745.2 Gerris buenoi | reverse complement strand
TTTTTTTTTTTTTTTTTTTTTTTTTTTTTTTTTTTTTTTTTTTTTTTTTTTTTTTTTTTTTTTAGTTCTAATAATCACACAAACTTTAGGATATAACAACCATTTAAATATATAAAATAATAATAATTATCAATGATACTTTAGTATACTTTGTATTATTTTTTATTTAGTAGATAAATAAATATATTTAACTATAATGTTTATTAAAAGTAAATAATGTCATGCATTGTAAAGGTAGAATAGTATATAAAATCATTCATACATAGAAGGTTGTTTCAAGTAACATTTAAAAATTAAAATAAATGTTAATTATTTCCTATTTTAAATTATTTATTTATGAAAAAAATATCTTATCTGTATTGAAATATGTAAGTAATAAGAATTAAAAATCATGTAATAGAATGTGGGATTAATTCTATTTTTTGACAACCATTTCAGTCATGTCAGATGTAAGGGTAAGGATGGGAGATTTAATAAAGCAGATGCATTCTAGTGGCAGAGTTGTAAACTTCCAGTTAACTTAGTTCCACCTCTTGTCAACAGATTGTAACACAGCACTGTTCATTGACTATTTTTGGTTACTAGGCATTTTTATGTGATGCTTTCATCTCCTGTTGATTATGTCAAGTCAGTGCAACGTGCAACTGCTTATTTTTAGAACATTCTGTAATAGATTCTCCCACATCTGTTGTTCTACTTATAAATGTGATTACTTAGCTTATCCTCAAAGAAAAATTATGGAGTTTTTATAATATAAGTCTATCTGGAATCTAGAATGAAAGGTTTCATTTATAAATATAAACTGCTTAACATTATTTTTTATTTTTATTGTTATTTTACCCAGGCTGATCATATGATCCATTTTTAACTGGATATCCCGGTTAATAAAATTGTGTATATTTATTATATTTCTAATTTGTTTTTGTTATACTGTTGCAGGTGGTACATCAACGATCGAATAGTTGAAAGCGATGCAACGACAGAATTGGTTCTTACGAATGTAACGAGAGCACAACACGATTCCATAGTCAAGTGTGAAGTACACAATCTCGTAGGAAAAAGTGAAGAATCCGAGACTTTGGACATCAGCTGTAAGTTTCAATTTATTCAAGCATTAAAAGTGCTTTAAGCAAGAAGTGGGGTGGGGCATAGAAAGACCTAATGATCGTGGCCCAAAATCAGGTCTGGTGGAGTTCATTACATAAAATACAAACATTATATTGTACTATTTTGTTTATGTTGTGGGTGTGCAGTAAAGTAAGTTGTATCACAACTGAGAGAGTGGCGGGGGGGGGGGGGGGAAGGTCATCATGAAGAAATTTGTCTAGGGCGGCAAATCTCTTTGTGCTGACCCTGTTTTATATGTATTTAAGCATTAATCATATTTTGAAACATCAGTTTTACCTGAAATGTGCGAATAAAGCATATGTGATACTAAAAAATCCTGTTGTGGTTCAAGTTTTTTTAGAGCGAGGATTCAAAATCTAACATTTTACAAATATAAATTTATTTAGAATCTAATTTTATTATGGACTTGCTTTCTATCCACAAAGAAATGTAGGAATTATATATTTTTTTTTTTTCTTTCATAAAAATCTTGTGTGATTGTTGGGCTTGATTCTTAACGTAGGAATTATTTCTATGTTTCTAGATGGTCCAAAATTCAGGCATAAACCTCAAAGCGTTCAGGCTGATCATGGTAAGATGGTTACACTGACATGTGATGTTGACGGTAACCCTCAACCTGACATTGTTTGGCTTCATGAATCTAAGGATCGTGTAAGTGTTTATCTTACTTATTATATAATTTATTGTTATTTTATCCCCTTCAATTCTTCTTTAAAAAAATTGTATTCTAATCTAAAAAGCTAATGACTGAACAACAAGTCATTATTTATTTTAGTTCATGATTAATAACAGGTCAATTAACCAATTTTAATGGATTTTAACAATTTTTGTATATGAACTGCAGAGTTAAGCATAATGAATCTACAAAATTTAATATTTTGATTGTTTTAAATTTTATTATGTCAGTAATGAAAATGTTTGTTTTAAAAATGACTTTATTTCATTCCAAAGAATTAAGAAAAAAGGAAAATTACTAAAAGACTAACTTCATTACTAATAGACTAACTTCATATGCTTTAATTTTTCCATACCAAACATCAAACTTGACTTCATAATTTTTTAATATCTTTAACAACTTTTTTAATTTATGTAGTAAGTGAAAAAAACATTGATAATTTATAGCAGGAATAAAAAGAAAAACAAAATTAAACTTTAGATTGTTTACATTTTTTTCCCCAACCATTATGGAAATTAACCTATGAAATATTTAAAAATTAAACTTTACAGAATTGCCTCTCTACAACATTATTTATTATGTTTAACTTGTTTTTTTTTTTCTGGCATATTTCAATTATATGAGTGAAATTTCAGACTGGGCTTAGCCACATGGTATACATTTTTAATAACGTGAGGTTGAATACAGGATGGAAAAATGTTTATTGTGTACCTTGTCAATTGTGCTTTTATTGTTAAGGGTTATTTTAAATAAAGCATAATAAATAAATTACAGGTATCTTTTTTTTAAGCAATGAAATTTTATATTCTGCATCCAAGAAGGATTTGTTCAATGGTGATTTGGATTAATATTATTTTAAATCAAATTATAATTATTATTAACTACGGAAAACATACAGAGAAAAATAGACTCCAGCGCCGGGATTTGAACCACAGGCCTCTAAATTTCCAGTCAAACTCTCAACCAACTAAGCTACACTGGAGAATAATTTCCTCTTAGAGGCCTGTGGTTCAAATCCCGGCGCTGGAGTCTATTTTTCTCTGTATGTTTCCCGTAGTTAATAATAATTATAATTTGATTTAAATTAAAATTTAATCTTTCCGTAGTATGAATACTACCAAAAATGTAAAAATGAATTATTAATATTATTTTCTTTTGGTCACAGTAAAAGAAAGCATATTGCTGCCTGCAATAATTTGTCAAATTACTTTAAACATTTCTTTTGACAATTATTATTGCTGAAATCTGAAACATGCTTAAAATATATTTTAGTTAATGAAAAGAGGTTCTTTCGACCAATGAATAAAAATATTCTTATTCACTATTTTTTTAGTTACCTCCAGTTGTGTCTTAATTTTGTTGAATTGAATAACTTAATAAAACACCATTTGTATCTATTTCACACTACAAGAACTTTATTTCTTTATTTCAACATTTTCTTATCCTCCAATTCTTTTTAATAACGCAATTTAAACTAAATTATGATGTAACTTACTTGATAATTTTGTTGTTGCAGGTTGTGAGTACTTCTATGAACTACTCACTTATAGTAAGGCCTGACACAGCAGGTAGATATTACTGCAAGGCAAGTGTAATGGGTTTCCCAGAAGTTGGCGCAGAAGCAACTGTTTATCTACGAGGTCCTCCTTCCATCATATCTCACAGAACACAGTTCGGTGTAGTTGGTGACACAGTTCGTGTTGAGTGCTCTGCTTTCGCTATACCTCCTCCTTCTAAGGTAATTATTGAAAATTCGAAACTCTGTAAAGAAGAGCACTACCACACTTTCAACTCCTTAAATTGATAAGCTGCTTGTTTGCTTAATCATGTTTTGTACATTATTGCGATGAAAAATAATGTAAACATTTTCTAATTGTCACTGTGTGTTTAGGTATTATGGAGCTACAAGGGAGAAGACATATCGACACTTCATGATTACTCAGTACTAGAAGAGCACCTTACTGAAGGGATTAAGAGTACAATGATTATAAGAGATTCTAAGGCTGAACACTTCGGCACTTATAACTGCACTATAATCAACTCATATGGCTCTGATTCACTTGACATAACTCTACGAGCTCAGAGTCAGTTTCAAAATAATTTTTGTTTTATTTAATTTACCTTACACTCTTATCAATTTAACTATAAAAATATATAAATAGGTGATTCAATGGAAGTCATCTTAAAGGATTAGAAGAAACTGTCTCCCCAAGTAATTTTTCTGACTTAACTTTCACTTGTTCATTGATTAATGTAACTCAAGTTCTTCTGTTTGCGGTGGTCTTATAAAGGCTGAAAGCTGTTTTGATTGATAAGAAAATAAAAATATAATTTTACTTTGAGTGACAGTTTCTTCTAATATTTTAACTCTTATAGAAATATTAAAATTTAATTAAGGACCCATCTTTAATTTTTTCCCTTGAAAGACAATTTTGTCCAAAAGAGATCTTATGATGGAAGACAAATGTCTCATTTGAACCAAGTATCTATATTTAACAATAGTCTTTACTCTCTCCGGTGTTCAAGTGGTATTTTGATTTACAAATAAATATTATGGAGGAACAGTGTGTATGAGTGTTCAAGTACTTTTCCTGAAGCTATAGTTCAAATTTCAAATATCAATGCATCTTGGTTTAAAGCAGGGAGACATGTTCTAAGCTAATGCTCTCATCTATAGTTCTGTTCTATAGTGCTGTCATCTATAGTTCTGTTCTATAGTGCTGTCATCTATAGTTCTGTTCTATAGTGCTGTCATCTATAGTTCTGTCTAGATCTATAGTTGTGTTAATAAGTAATCTAACTGTCCTGTGAAGATCAGTTGAGAATATCTTCAAAATAATAAAAAATTGAAGCATATTAATTAAAATTCAATTTTTTGAGCGTCTGTACTGGAAATATAGGAGGCCCGTGGTTCAAATCCACGCTGGAGTCTATTTTTCTCTTTCTGTCTCCCGTTATTAATAATAATTTTAATTTGATTTAAATTATGTATTAATTAATTTTGTTTATATTTTTTTTAGAAAACTTTCCTCTGTTTGTTATTCTGGCTGGAGTAATTGGTGGAGTGGTTATTATTATTGTAATAACCATGGTTATAGTTATTTGCCAAAGAAAGGTTAAGAAGCCTTCTAGTAAATCAAGTAAGTTTTAGAATTTAAGTTCGTAAGCATTTTGTAATTGAATATAAACTTATTGCATATTTTATATAAATTATTTTAAAATTCTTTATTTGAAAGATTGGTAATGTGAACCATGAGTAAATTTCATCTATAACTTCGGATTTAAGTCTAGTTTATATATTTAGTGGTACATTTATTCAGTAGACTCATGTTAGAGGATCAAATCAATTATCTTTGTTTCCTTGTCTTAAACTAACAATGCAAATAGTAAATGCCTGTTTAGTTTATTTTTATTTTTAATTTAAAAAAAGGGGAAAAACTATTTTTATTATGAACAATAAAAAATAAAATATATTCAATAAACAATAAATTTATTATACTGCTATGTGAAAAAATGGACTTACTTGACAAAATGGTTATTACAGTGAGACTTAGATCTTTTGACACTTTGAAATAATCACTGTACATTTTTGTCATTAGTAGGTGTTGTGGATTGTATAAATATATGTTTAGATTTTGCTTAAATAGATAACCTAACATAACATAATTTTCCCCAGTTTTTCTATTCACAAGACATTCTTGTTTAAACTGTTAATATAATGTTGGTATCTTAAAAGTGTCAGTCTTTACATTCATTTTCATGAACAATAGGCTTGGTAACATTCACAATTTAAAGCTGCCGTTAGTGTTAAGTCCTTAGTTAGTGTTAAATTGGGAGGTAGCGTAGCCGTGGCGGTAAAACCATCTCTGCTCGGCTATCACTGAATCATGAGTGGAACGAGATGGGGTTCGATTCCCCGGCGTGACACTCTGATTTATATGGCTCACTATTGATCACATCATACTTGCTTCGGCGGTACAATGTACATATGTATGATGTGTGAAGTGGCTGCAACTCTCCACCGCGGGGTGTAAAAAGGGCCCGAGTGAAGGCCTAATTGCAAGGTTCGAACAAGTGGTTCATCCTACCCGTTCTAGTAGGAAGTATCACTACTAGTGTTAAATTAAGATGTATTATTATTTTTTTTTTTTATTTGACAACTTTTTAAAATCATTAAGTTGTTAATACTATTTTTTTGTTTAGTAGAGCAGCTAGATGTTGAAAAGCAGTGCAAGGAATCCGACAGGTCTTCCAATATATCAGATATTAAACTTGAATTACGGACTGGCTCGTCAGTAAGTAATGTTCACTGCGAAGTAGATTACCCTGGTGGTAGTGAATCCGGGAGTGAAGTAACAAGGATAGGAGTACCGCTAGCTGGTCCAGTAGGAGTACCTCTCACTGGAGTACCTCTAGCAGGTCCCATACCTCTAGAGAGATTCACTCCTACGTCCAGGTTCTCTTCAGGAGATTTCAACGATCCTGTCTTCCCACCAAAGACTGTGAGTTATCATGCTTATCTTGTATAGCTCGCTGCATTCATTCGACTTTATTTTTTAATATAACATTTCTACAAACTTGTTAACTAATACTAATATACTGCCATAAATACAGAATACATTAATAGTATATTTAAAATACCTAAGAATCAAAGGATCTTTCTATTGAAATTGCAACACGTTATTTAAATTTAAAAATAATATTTTTATACATCCTAACTTTGGTCCTAATCATTTATTGTTGATTATAATGTTTTTAAACAAATGCTTGGATTTAACAGCCTAGTTTTTTTAATAAATCTCTATTTGGAAATAGATATTAGTTGCTAAATGAATGTGTTGTTCAAAACTCAAGTACAGTTTGGTTCCAATGAAAGTGATGCTTGACTATAGTCCACCTTCCATTCTCTTTGTTACCTCTCTTCTTTCTCTGTCTTATTACATTAATAATTTAATACAAAAATTTATTTTATTCAAGTGTTGTGCTTGAGGATTTTTTTTTTATATACAGGGTCCGGCAGTGAAACGGGAATATTTCAAAAAACTCTCAAGGTCTTAATTATTAATATTTATTGAATTTTTTTACACTAATTTAACCTTAATTAGTGGAAATTAATGAGGATATATGAAAATGTTCATTTTTTGAAAACTATATTTGTAATATGGCGTCTTTCCTTGAATGGCGATATTCCTTGGCCTGCCTGTTCACCAGACTTGACGGCTCCTGACTTTTTTCTGTGGGGTTATTTGAGGCTAAAGGTTTTTGAATCAAACTCACCCAGAACTAGGGACGAACTGAGTGAGCGAATCCAACAGGAGATTAACAACATTCCATTGGATATGCTACGCAGAGTCATGGGATCCTTCACCAAAATACTTCAAGAATGTGTTTGGACGAACGCCATCTTACAAGTATAGTTTTCAAAAAATGAACATTTTCATATATCCTCATTAATTTCCACTAATTTAGAGTAAGTTAGAGTAAAAAAGTTTAATAAATATTAATAATTAAGACTTTGAGATTTTTTAAATATTCCCTTTTCACTGCCGGACCCTGTATATATTATTTTGTTATTGAGATTCTATGATTCTATGTATGTTAACTAAATAAATCCAATTTGAACTCATTAAGCTAGTCTTCCAAACATAGTTACCACAAATTAGATTGTTTGTTTTTCTTATTTTGCATAAGATTTATCCTTTAAAGAAGAACATCTTAATGTATTATATATGCAATTTATTATTTATAACGTATTTATGACATTTTATTTGGATTAAAAATCCACAATTTGCTGTTAAAAGAATTTCAAATTATTTAAATATTAAGGTTTATGATATTTTTTGATTACATGTATAATTAAATTGTACCTATAAATTAATAAATATTGTCAATAATGAAAATTCCAACTTTCAAAGAACTAAGTGTGCATGGTGTGCGATAAAATAATGACTAGTTTTAATCGTTAACATGTTATATATTTTTATAAGATTAATCATGATCTAACTTTCATTTTATATGTGTAACTGAACTAACAAAATGCTATTTTTTTGACAAATTTTGAAAAGTACGTTAAATCTGAAATAACAATAGCCAATAACATTGTGTTCATTGTTATCTATGCATGGCAAAATAACTGTTAGTAATAATGGTGCACTGTGTAGTGTTTGTCTGAACTCACCATGGTTTTATAAGCTCAGCTTGCAATTCTTGGCAAATATTTATGTATTTTTATTCTTTTCTTTCTTTCTTTTTAACTGATATATTCTGCTTTTTATCTAATGATTAATATCATTTACATTTATATAATGATATATTTTCCTTCAAAGTATTTTAATTTATAATGTTTTGTGGATTTTTAAAAATTTCAGATAATTGGTTACCTTCTGTTTTCTTTTTCAACGTTAGACTACTATTATTTTCTAATTTAATTGGAATTTCTTTTATAACTTATCCTCATTATAAATTATCCACTAATTATAGAATTAAAATAAAAGTTTTTCTTTGGAGTTATTTTCAGGGTTACTAAAAGTTGAGGGTTCTAAGAATCAATTTGGTTTATTTTAAATAAAATTCTTATATTATGTAATAAAGCTCAAGCTATTTTTATCAAGCTTTATATTTTAAAAGTAACATTTAAAGAACGGATAAAGCAATTTTTTTTCTTATATGTTAACCCACCTAAGATAAGAAGCATTATATATTATTATTTTTTTTTTTTTCTGAAAGCAAGCGATTATTTTGTTTAACCGATAGAGTTTGCCAATAAATTTGCACTTTCAGTTAACATAATAATTTGGGTTTTATTTTTGTTATGTTTCGAGCGTTTCCATTGATAGCTTTTGCCAAACTTTAACCAGCATGGTGTGGATTGTTTTTTTCATTTCCAAGTGCACTCATTCCTCATGATCCTAACACGCATGATTTTCTTTTCTTTTTCTTTGGTTTGTTTTTAACTTTTTGTGGCAGTTTTATTTTATTTTCTTTTCTTATTATGTATTCTTTTACATTCTACGGCTAAAGAGCATATACATTTTATAATAGGGCATTAGGTGGTTGCTAAAAATAAAGTGTACTACAAAAAAAAATTCACTATCAAGTTCAATACTAAATTTTCCTGTTCTGTAGGCAGGAGTGAGAAACAATGGATTTGTAGTTTAAAAAAAACAAAAAATCATTAGTTATTTTGTTTTAATTAATAAAAGAAATTTATTTTTTAACTAACCTAGATCTTTGACGTTGAAGTGTCCTACTTTTTATTGTTATTAATAATTTTATCTAAAAGCTGTTTTTAGTAACACCACAAGGGGCTACTCCACACTATCCCTAAGATCAGGGGTTGGCAACCCGGTTTCCGTGGGCGCCACGTTATCCTTGGTGTATTTCTAATGCACTTGCCGATATGACCCAAGTTGCCATTTTTTCTTTTTTTGCTCTTTGTAACTCATCGGCACCAAAAACTATCCCCCCGTATTATAAGGTATTAACATTTTTGAAAGTGTTGACCTTTTTTGCTTATCAACTGCCAACATGTGCGCCCTCGGCGATTTTATGATCTAGTATTACGCCCTTTTTGGCAAATAGGCAAATTGGTTGCCTACCCGTGCCTTAGAAAATTGCTAATTTCATAATAGCCTTGTTAATTGTTATTTTAAACGTAAACTATAAAGACTGATGAAGCAATTTTTTTGTATGTGTTAACCAATATCTAATCATCAAGATTTGGTTTTCTCTAAAATCCATTATCATCACTTCCTAAGTTTATTAGTTTTATTTTTATTTATTATTTTTTTTTTTGTAAAATGTTATTTTACACTCTTGAGGTTACTCATTAGGTTTTATTATTAGAATGAGGCACAAAACCAGGACTATTCTTGACTTTTTTCACACATATATTTAATAAAATTTAACTACTCGTATAATTGTTTAAGTTCTTTGCCTTCTTCTATTTGTTTCAGTGTAAAGATTATAAGGATTTTTATTAGACTTTGTAGATTAAATATAATACTAAACCCTATATGAATACAAAATAGGGTGTTGTACCACTGCATGTTTAACCAACTGGCAATGAGTTGTCATCTACTGAAATTAGTTCTTTTTTTCTTTCTTTCTTTTACTCAAATTTAATAAATATATCACAGGTATAATTTAGAGCAAATTAGGAATAGTTTGATTTTACAATTTAACTAAATATGCAATACATTATTGAATTGTCACCTATGACTGCTTTTATTAATACATCTTGAGGGATACTGTACAGAAAAGAACAGACGTGACAGGGTGGAAAAATCTTAGGGATTATTAATAAGTTGTATGAGGTAACTTGTCAGTTGATCCAACTAGACAAATGAACGAGTCACTGATCCCGGTTCCAGTTCTCTGGAACCAAAAGTCAGTGACAGTATTTTTTCCCTCAGGTAGGTTGGCATTGGTTTTCTATTTTATCTTCATAATAATATAGCATATTATCTACATAATAAATGTTAACAATTATTATTTCCTGAATATTAACTTTATTAACTGAAATTACTAAACTAAAAATAAACCCAACTATCTTATTTTGCCTTATGGCCACATATTTCATTCATAATAAATAGTTGGCTCTTAAAGTATCTTTTTTTGCATGTTGAACATCCTTAGACCACGATCCATCAATTTTATCACAATAGTCCGTTAGTTTTAATCTTGGTCCAGCTGACAAATTCATGCCTACTTATGCTAAGGACATCTTTTATGATATATTGTTCCTACTCTATTGTTTTTGGAAAAGTATTTAGTATTTGAAGATATTACAGAGAGGTGTAATATAATCATCATCCAATTACTAAATATACTTATAAATTTATCAAATTATTTCTCAAAAACATTTCAATATTTATCTTTTGCAATAAGCCAAAAGTGAATCAAGATGCCTCCTAGTAATATTATTGTGTAAGCATGGGAGTACTAGTATTATTTTTTTGGCGATTAGTTGGCATCACATTATATGCCGTTGATTAAATTTTTGTATCTGGGCTCCATCAGCATACTTACAACTGTTTGAAGCATAATGTATTTAAGCATGATAGTGACTAACCACCCTTTTTGCTACTTCTACGTTTGATTTGATGCACAATTAGTCGTTTGAACTTCTTCTTTTTCTCCAAATCGTTTTATCTTTTTGTTTTAATTTTATTTTTATTTTTTTATTTTGTTAGGACGGGTCAAACAACAATGGTTATGTTCCTTACGTGGATTATTCGAGAGACTACACTCCACCTCCTCCAGTCGGTGTAGATCCGCGGTATAGTGCGGCGTACGGGAACCCTTACCTGCGCAACACTGCGCCTAACCTGCCGCCACCCCCACCGTACACTGCACTTCGTAACGGCGCCACGGCGCAAGTGCAAAGAAACGGTGTACTTCCCTCTCAGCGCCTTCCTTCCCCCACGTCACATTATATAACCTCACAGCAACCCACCATCAAACGGCCTACGTTGGCCACACATGTATAATACTCGAAGCCGACTATCTTGTTAACTGAAAAGTGCTCATCTCTAACTCTAGTGAACATCAGAATGTATTGTTTCGACTTGTTTACAAGTGTTCGGTTAGTTCGAATATTATCATCATACTAAAGTATCAATATAAGAAAAAGAAATGAACGGCAATTTTTAGATTGTAATTTTTTTTTTTTTATACATATAATTTTTCAAACGCCGAATTGTATGCTGAGACCAACTGAATGAAACGAATAAACATATAAAAAATGAAATAAAAAAAATAATAATGAGAGAGAAAACATGAAATTTACATAAAATTAAATGAGACTGATCTAGCTAATATGTCTTAGAAATTACCTGTAGTGAGGCAGGCTTTTTTATTAGGGTTCTTTTTAATTAAATGGATTCATGTGAAGATTTGTTTTGGTTATTTCATATTATATTCATGTAGTATTGAAACCTGATTTTTTTTGAGTCTGTGTGCTAATTTCTATAACATTTTTGACTTTTAGGAATTAATATTGTAATTTTTATTATTTTTTATAGTCTTCTTTTTTTATTATGTACTTTGTTGTACTTAAGGGGATGTTTTGATACATTGAGTAAATTATGTTATTATTAGATATTTATAATGTTCCTTAATTAAGAAGAAAAAAAAAGTTTTTTAAATTCCTGGTGGAAAAGGAATTCTCATTAATTGTGCAATTTTTGGATTGGTGAAATAACAATTTTGAAGTGGTTTCATTTTTTTTTTTTTTGGTTCAGATTATTATAGTCCAGAGGATAGCGTGCAAATAAGTGTCTAACATCAAGCTAGAATTTTGTGTATTTAATCTTTTGGGGCCTTTAAGAATATGTAGTCAGCTAAGTTCGTTTGCTGGACATACCTTGGAGATAGGCTTTTGAAAAAAATAAACCAGTGGAGAGCAGCCATGTCCTGCCGATTATGGTGGACAATGTGATTTTCATGATCCTGAGTACAAAATTAGTTAGTAGACTTAAAAGCCATTTGATGTGAGTTTGTCACTTGATAGCTCAGTTATTCAAATATTACTCAAAATAAAAGTGATCAACTATCAAATGATAAACTAACATTAACTTGATTTTTGGCCCACTAACTAATTTTGTACTCTGGATCATGAAAATCACATAGTCCACTATAACTGGCAGGACATAGCTGCACTCTCCACTGGTTTATTTTTTCAATGCTTATTGCCAAGCTATACCCCTCAGAAGAACTTAGCCGACCGCATATTCTTAAAGGCACCAAAAGATTAACTTAATTACAAAATTCTAGCTTGATATTCAGACATATTTTTGCATTCTGTCTCCTGTACTATTACTATTTATTGTTGTTCTTTATTATGCATTGTTTTATTTTTACAAACATTTTAACTAAGTTGTTTTTATTTTATTGTTGATCTCTTATTTAAAATTTCATCTCATTAATAGAAAATGGTCAATAGTTACGTACTAAATACATGTTCATTCAACGTTTTAATTTGAATGGAGATAAATCATTTCTTTATATATTTTTGAAGGAATCTAAAATATAAAGTGATGTGTATTCTCTTACAGTGCGTTAAGAGAATCAAAAGGGTGATTAATTTAGGATGTTATTGCTTGTTTTGTATGAGCACTTCTACTCCATTGAATTTGGTTTACTAAAACTATTCATTTATTTGTTTGTTTTTTTAATTTAAAAAAATATAAAATCTAGTTTTCCTTGATATAGGTAAACTTAATTTTGACAAATTTTGGTGGAAGATTGATTTCTTTAACTTACTTTGATTGATGTGTTTTCATACTTATTTATTTATTTTTATTATTATTTTGAAACCAAAGATTCAACTCATACATTTCAGAAACAATAATCTTTCTTTTTGTTTGTATTATTTAAAAAAAAATTAAATAAATA
>KZ651098.1:23113-35033 GCA_001010745.2 Gerris buenoi | reverse complement strand
GATCTTGACCGGCACAGTTGCCAGGAGACAAAATATTATATGCACTTTGTAGGATATTTGTATCGTCTGCACAGGTTCAGAATGTGCTTTTTAAAAGTATTTTCATTAAAAAAAATCTCAATCCCTGACATCTAGCTTTTACTGTCTCCCAACCATTTGTAAGAATACATTTATTAACAAATCACTCGAATTTAGAGATCTATGAGGTTTAATTAATGCACCAATACTTTGGTTCTTGTTTCTGTAATATCATCTATGTCTACACATCCCTGACTAAACATCCCTTTGTCTAAATAGTTATTTAGTCACAGTCATTTATATTAAAAAATAACAGGGGAGTAAGAATCTAAACAAGTAACAATATATTTATGCTACAGAGGAAAGAGTAGGAATTAAACAAATGTTTTTAATTCAATATCTTAAGATGCATTAAGAGGAGGAGTAACATTGCATTATTATACCCATAGATCTAAAAAAAAAAAAAAAAAAAAAAAAAAAATCGAATGATTTTAAATTATAAATGGTTTCAACTATAATATTTATTTACAAAATAAAATAAACAATTTAAAATTATAAAATAAAATAAAAATTAATTAATAAACACAACTATAAATTTTAAATATAACCCCAAAGGAATTTTGTCATTAGAAAAATTACAAATAAATAATCAAAAGGGAAACACAAATAAATAAATAAACTAAAAACAATACAAAAATGAAATATTAATTAAAATAAGAAACCTGAGCAGAAATTTCTGTCTGCAAAAATATGTGTCACTAATTCTGCAATATTCAATTAATAAAAATAAAATTTAATAAAGCTACCATTAAAATAATTAAAAAATGATGTAATTAGTAGTATTTTTTGTTTAAAAAAAAAAAAAATAATGTAACAGCAAGTTTTATCAGCATAAAGTTGCAATAAATTTAGAAAAAAATTATATAATACCAATTAAGATAATATTAAATAAAGTAAATCACCAATCAATGCTGGAAAAGTTATAATACATAGAAATTGGTTGACAGCAGATGGAATAATATGAAAAAGCAAAATAACAATAAAATATATAAATAAAAAAAATAAAAATAGGCAGTGTCTTCTGGAGATCACAGAATTATCATAGAAATAAAAACACTGACTCTATAATAATAATTTAATTAAAGTCGGCCTATTAGTGCGAGACACATGGGTGTTAATATAATCCTCAAATCTATCTTTTTCAAATCTATCTTCTTTATACTACATTGATGAAAGACATCAATGATCTATAGTTGAAAGTTGGTTCTGATAAATTGTAGGAGATATAGAGATGGTGCTTTCATTTCTAAGAAAATTTACTCATTTGTCAGACCCTCTTTTAGTAATTTATTAATTATTACATTATGTTAGCACTCAATTATGGGCATTTAAACAGATAAATACTGCTTCCATCAATTAGTACAGTCATACCCTTAATAGCACTATCTAATTTATATAAAAAATATATTAAGTGATCATTTATTGAAAGAGTCAAAATACCCAACTATAGTTAACAAGGAATTTATAAACAAAACATGTATTATTCTTGAAAAATAAAAATGTATGAGGCCAAACTATTTATTTATTCTTTCAAAAAAAAGTAACCTTAAATAGTTTTGCTTGAATTTAATATCAAAATTCTGTAAAAAAAAATAAATATGTTTATAATAATGTAAATTGACAGCTGGTAAATTTAAAACGTGAAGGATAGTATATATTTCTTTAAATTAATATAAGTACACTTATGGATTATTTACATGAAGATTTCATTCTTTTATCAGATCTAAAAAAGGTTTTTAGACCAAGGAGTATCGACTAAAGATAATTGAAACCCAAAATTCCCACAAGAAATGTCTAATATTTAAAATGTTACCTAATTAAAAAAAAAAATATTGATATAGTATTTGCGTTTTATTTGTAAAAAAAAAAGAAAGTATTACACGTAAATTCTCGAATATTAAAATAAAGTCTTCAACCTGTTGCCTTAACCTGATGACATAAGAGAAAAATGTTATGTATAATATGCAGAGACATAGATATAATTTAAAAGGTTTTACAGGGGTAAAAAGGTAAAAAAAAACCTTGCCCTAAATGGCGGCACCATATGTTCACTTCTTCCCCTCTTCTTTAAATTCTAAATAATGTTTTATAAAATTATTCAAATTTTGTAAATGGGAATTTAATTGTGTTTAATATTAATAAGGAAGGGTAAAATTTATAAATATGTATGAAGTTTTGGCTAATTATACCCTAATACTGATATTTGCTTAAATTATCTGTTGAACAATTTCCTCGACTTAATTGTGTATAGCTCAAAGTATTAATATGATAAGAGATGGGAGAGACTAGAAGTTGTTAATAATAAATATTTTTATATGAGAAGAGAAAATTCATCAAATCCAAATAGCTGGTAAGAATTAAAACGTTTTTTAAATTTTAAATTAAATTAGTTTAATTAAATTTCTCTCCAATAATATTTATATACAAAAACAAGTCGTTATATACTACCAAGAGGTAAAATCTCTATTATATTCTAAAGCAATTGAATCAAAAGAACTTAACGATAGACTGAAAATAATAAATTGTTGGTCAATGGTTGCACCTGATATTAAGGCACTTTGGATTTTGAACGTAATTGCCTAATAAATTACGTTCAAAATCCGAAGTGCCTTAATATCAGGTGCAACCATTGACCTACAATTTTTTATTTTCAGTCTATCGTTAAGGTGGGGCCGGTGTTAGAAAACATTTTCCATCACGCAAAATGCAAAAAAGAAATGGAAAACGTGNTTTTTTTTTTTTTTTTTTTAAATATAGTACCAAGTATTTTTTCAAGCTATTTCTAAACTAATCCCTAGGCTTGAGGATGGATTATACAATAATTTTTACACTAGAAAAAAATTGGGCATATAAGTGAATACTGAAGGTTAAATGCCAAGATAGCAAAATATTCCGCTAAACAACCAAAAAATAATTAACATACAAAGAAAAGATTACAGCACAGCTTTAAAGTTAATATATATGTTGCAAATGTAAATATTTATTTAATATAAACATTCAAAATAAATGTAATATCCTAAATTTAATCAATTTTTTTTTTATTAATCTTAAAGTATTTGAGTCCATAGGAGAGAATAATCTTCAACATTTGCTCAGCCTATGCATAAAATATTTATTTGAAGTTGAGTTTATCCTTTCTCTCCATTGCCCTTAATTACTTACTCATATATTATATTTTAATACTTAAAGCCATACATATAAAATCTAAAAGGAAATTTATTGATACAATTATTATCCAATAATCTACGAAGCTCTTCAATTTGAAGTTTACAAATTAAACAAGTAGATACCGCCAATTTCAGTTAGCGTTTCATGGAATGAAACTTATCATCAATGAACACAGGTAATTCTGTTGTTTTTATTTTTTTAGTTTTATTTATTTATTTATTTATTTTTTGCAATAAAATAATAGTGTTACTTTTTAGAAAACGTGTATTAAGAATTAACTATAGCTGCAAGCGAAAACAACACAAATTTCAAAAACTTTTTGTCTTAATACTTGTGTAAAAAACATATTTTGCAGTGATTTTTTTATTTATTTTTTTTTAAAGTCATAATGGTATGCTGTCAAATTGTGCTTTGAACTTAATATTAGTTTATTTATTTATATTTTTACTCACGAAATGACAAAATTCCATAATGGTTAGTAATTCATAGTAATAAAATATTATATGAAATACAAAAATGCTTTTGATATTATTTTTACGTTTAAATGTGCTAAATGTTTTAAGGTAGTTGAATCATGCATATTTAGGGCTTGTAAAACTATAAAAGGAACACATTAATTATTGATTTTCCATCGAAAAAAATTGTGCATTTTCATTAAATAAAAAACAAAAAACAAAAAACAAAAATGTTAAAAAAAAATATTATGAAACATGCGATATTAGTAAAAAGTGCACTTTTTCTGGAGCAGAATAGTTTGGCCTCATGCAAAAAAATATATAAACAAACATAACATCTATAACTCTCTGACTTTAGGAGATTTAGTGTTGGGATTATTCGCAATATTGGTAATATTACAAACAGAGAATATATACTAATTCATCAAGAAGTATTCAGTCCCTAAATATAATAAAAATTAAAAAGAAACTAAATTAAAAACTAAATAGATTTGTTAGGAAACAAGATTGTAACTCTAGGTTATACGTTATTCATATAATTTCAACAACAAAATTTAAAATCAACAAAGTGGGATAAATTTTGTAATCTTCTTAAATAGAAAGAATAATTATATGAACTGAATATTTAAAATTATTTAAAAAAAAATTAGACACATTAAAGGTCTTCTATAAATAAAAATAAATACGACCTTATTCTATTATTATTATACAAATAATTTAAAATGTAAATGGTGCATCTTTGAGGTAATGAATATCTTACCTTTATTGTTAGTAGTTTTTCATTTACAAATTAATGTTAATTTATGTATTAAATATTCAGAACATTTAGTATATAACTTGATTTATGTATATAAAATTACATTAGTCTTTCACAAAATTTTAATAAAATTCTAAAATTACATTAATATTTAAAATTTCTAATATCTCTAAGGAAAAACTTACTTACACAAATATACAAATGTGTTTTTTTTTCTTTTTCATTATTGTCAAAATACTTGCGTGACTAGGTTTGAATTTAATAATAACAGGAGATCTTATTTATTTTTTTCCAATTTACCTATAATTACACAATTCCAAATTTCGTCATAGTCAATGAATAATGCATTAATAATCTAAATTATCACCCAAAGAAAAAAATAAAAATAAAAAAAATAATGTGAATGTTAAAACATATAATAATGCAAACATGAAAAAAATAAAACCCACACACAATCAGAAGTGGTGGTATTTTTTAAAAGGAATAAAAATGTTTCCTTAAAAAAAAGGGTAAACGTAAAAGCACAAACTCTGTCTCAACTCGATTAATATAAAATTCCATTTGTGTGAACTTTAACTACAAGTGGTCAATTGAGGGTAAAAGAAAAAAGTTTTTTTTTTAAAAAAAAAAAATTGGAGCTGACATTTTGGAAAAAGTTTAGACCAAACGCTAACTTGTTTGTATGAATAAAACATTTTAAAATGAGAGATTAAGCTTTTCAAGATTATGCTAACGAAACAAAATCTGTTTTATAATTCGTTTCGGGGCGCACATCCCAGAATTTGTGCTTTTAGAATGGAAAGAAGAACTTAAAGCAGGTGCTTGAAAAAAACACTTACTAAAAATTAAAAAAAAAGAAAACGCACACACACAAAAGGTGTGTTGAGAGCGTAAAACAGACACTTGACACTTCCACAGATGCAAAAACGAAAAGTAATTAACTAATAAAAGAAAAACAAAATCATAACGCAGTATAAAAAAAACGTGATATCAGTCTGGACACTGTGATAAGGCCAGTGTTAAACGAAACAACAGAGCGCAAGCCTCAGCAAATTAACAATAAACGTGTAAAATAAATGCCATTTAAGATTATAATTGTTGTAAGGATGGGCGATGTCATGCTGGGAGCTAGACCCTAGTAGGTGGCTGTAGTACCATAGCGGCGAGTCTGACCTTCATTGCGTCCGGGCTGGGGGCGGTAATGGAGTGGGGCCTGCGGTGGTAGTCAGGAGGTAGGACACCAGGCCCCACCATACCCCCGCCTCCACCTTTACGCACCATCGCCGATTCCATGTCACTCTTTTCACTGCAACAGCCAAATAAACAAAATTTAAGTTATCAACAATTTTTATAAGAGCACATAATATAACTAACTATAAATGAGTTTATGCAACTACATATGCAGTAGATGTAATGTGGTTAGTTCAGCCCCATTAGCTTTATAAACCTTACAATTGACACATACAACCACATAGTTGCCACTTCATACAAGCAGCCACTTACGAGTATTTATTCAGTGGTACTGGGTGAACACCAGTAATCAAAACAACTAAAATGAACCATGAAATATAACCAACCATGAAAATAGAACCAACCAAACAATAAAGATAACAAAATGGACATCAAATGAAAATTAACTAACAGAGGCAATTACCTCCAAGGCTAGTTTAGAGATAAACTTGGTACGCTTTTCTTCCTTTATTTCTTCCTTATTCCAAGGAATTAAATATTAAATCTGTGTATGGGAGGTAAAGGGCACTATCTCCATTCTTTACGAAATTGAGGTTATAACAGTTTCCTATTCATTCCCCCCCCCCCTTTTTTAGGGGTACAAGTATATGATGTCCTAAAACTAAATCTCACGGATTTAGCCAGTTGGAAAAGTCACTATGAACCAACATGCTTGGGAGGTAAAATAAGTAAAAAAAATCATTAAAGTAGCTCTCCCGAAAAATTTAAATTTGGCACATAGTGCCCTTTACCTCACATACACAGAAATGTTTTAGTGAGTGATGAAATACATTTTATTTATATTCTGAACTAAGTTAATTCTATAAACATTTCGTAGAGGCTTACTCATGGCAAACAAAACCCCAAGATCAAATATAGATTAGTTTGTTAAAAAAAAAAAAAAAAAATAGTAATAATAATAATAACGTAATAAATTAGCTAGATATAACTTTACGACGAAAAACCACTCTGATATTCGCATAATAACAGGTTTTCTAACGTTGTATCTTCCAAACAATTTATCCTGCGAAGATCAAATTTAACTTTACAGAAAGCTAGTAAATGCTGCATTACAGGCAACGGGCATTTAAGATTAGCGTGATAACATAATAAAAGTTTCGATTAACAAAATTGAATGTATTCAATATTGATAATAACGATTTCGATAGTTTCTTTATATAATACAATCTTCTTATCTATAAGTATCTTCGGACGGTGTTAAAATTAAGTATGTTAAGTGAGTCTAGATTGAATAGCACAGTAACATTTTCAGATCTTTCAATTCTTCAAATGTTTCTCTCTATATTAAGGAATAAGCAAAGAAAGAAAGAATCGATGTCAACTAAATCTTCGTAACGACGACAAAATAACTTCTTTATTCTTAAAAGAAAAAACGTTATCTTATTTCGCTCGTCTTTTTATAAATAAAAAATAAAATAATAGCTCTCCAGATTGAGGTTTGAACAAAAAAGAAATTTAATATAGCCTTAACGTTTCTTCCTTTTTGACAAGAAAAATAAAGAAAGAGAGAAAAAAAATTACAGGTGCTGTTAAAGCCAAGAAAATATATTAAGGTAGAGAGAAACCGGTAGAAAGTTTGGAAAAAAATACAAATGAGATGTGTTGAGATTAAGTCGAATTGAAAACGGCTCGAGAGTCTTAGTTTAATTCTGTTTCTGTTTGTAGGAGTTGTTAGAAGGGTTTGTCTGGTGCCTCAATATCCGCTTTTAGCAAGGCTCTAGAGGATTTAGCCAGGAACTTGGGCTATATCTGAACCCACCTCCCTGGGGCGGTATCTAGACCTGGCACCCACCCCAGGCATCAACACACTGTACCTAATGGCTTCTCTCCTTTACTCTGATTTCTCTTCACTCAACAATTCAAAACATACATTTCCTTTAATAAAAACATTTTTATAACAAATCCTTAACAAAATGTATTCAATTGATACAGAATGAATGGATAATTTAAATCCTGCTAGAAAAAGCTCTAGCACAAGTACTCTTTATACATAGAGTCCTCTAGATAAAAATCTTGAGTTCGTAACCTTTTTGGTTGAAAATATAAGTTTGTTTATAAGATAAAAGTCATAGATTCCTTCACAAATTAAATTTACAAACCTAAAATAATAAATAAAAGTTTTGAAGTACATAAACTTCATTCAGTACAATTTAAAAAATCAGACGAATTCACTAACCAGCATAATCAACCCAGTGGCTTCAAGATGGCAGGAATTTAAAAGTTTGTTTTAGCTATATAACTTCTAAACCATTCATTAAATTTAGATCAAATTATAATTATTATTAACACTGGGAAACGGACGGAGAAAAATAGACTCCAGCGCCAGGACTTGAACCACGGGCCTCTATACATTTCCAGTGTAGCGCTCTTTCCAACTTAACTTAAAATTTAAACTTTCCGTTGTATGTATTGTAACTTTCCGTACTACCAAAAACTTAAACATTGAATTTCTAATTGATTGTACAAGGTACAGGTACTAATTGAGTACTTTATAATTATAAGCGTTAATTCTCGGTCTAGTTCTAATGTCATAAATATTGACTTGCTAAACTCGTAGAAATATTGAAAGCTTAGATTCGGGACTAGTTATCGGTTACGGCAGAGAAAAATCATTCTCCTGCGTAGCTTAGTTGNGAAAAATTATCCCTGATGTCTAAAACAAATTACTGTCTTGGAATTTTTTGAAATCGGAGACATAAAATGATTCGTTACCTTCGGTAAGCTCGAAAGCAATTTGGATTTGGGGGTTAAAAAATCGCTTTTTAACGATATATAAGCCCTAATATGACCCTAAAAAAGAAATTATTTAAGTTATTATTAATAAATATAAGTCTAATTCAGGTCGTATCTTTTCATTTCTATTAAAACTATTGTTTAGTCTGTGTGTCTCTCAGACAAGAGAGTAGCTTTTTTTCGTGAAAAAAAAGAGGGGGAAAAAAGTCCAGAGTTGTAAAGTGATCTAACTCTGCAGTTCTCCCCTAAGGAATCGGTTCGCAAGAGAATCTAAGTGAAAGGATCATGTAACGAAGTCTTACAGAAGAGTTACTAACTAAAACTTTATTAGCTAACTCCTAGCAACTTGCCATGTTACACGCTGCAACGATTCTACAAGTGGCTTGAAATCGAGTGAGCTAGTGAAAAAACTCTCCAACTAGGAAGAATTCTTTACTAACTGGGATAACTCGATGTCGGCAGAAAAGAAAGTAAGTTAGTGTTTGTTAAATCTTTTCAACGGTACTAGTTAATCAAAGAAGGGGTGAATTGCAAATCCAAATTCAATTAAGTAGGTATATGCAGAGACTGATGCTGAGAATATATCCAGCATCTCTCTATTAAAATCTAAATATTTTACAGAGATAGTTTTAACACTAGTAGTAGTAGTAGTAAGTTCTACTACTAGTGCTAGACGGGTCTGACGAACCACTTGTTCGAACCTATCAATTAGGCCATCTTTTAGGCCCATTTTACACCCCGTGGTGGAGTTCCAGCTACTTCACACATCATACATTTGTACGTTGTATCGCCAAAGCAAGTATGATGTGCTCATTAGTGAGCTATATAAGCGTGCGTCAAGCATTTTTTTATTTTTTTATTTTTATTTATTTATTTTTTTGTTGCGGCTTCCCTAAATTATACCAGTGTTAGGGTTATTACTTATTACACAAAAATGCAAAGTTTCAAATTTTTGTGTTAAATACTTTTAAAGGTCATGTGCGTTAACGAGAGACAAACAGACAGACAGAAAAACGCAGGCAAATCCCTGAGGTCGCTATAAAAGGGTCCTCAGTTTTACCTAAGGACCCTAAAAAAAATTATACATAATATTAGCACTATCCATTTATAATTTAAAGACAAAGTCAGTGTCATTAAGGTATTCAATTATAAATGCATCATTACGTTGTTCGATATCATTAACTAGAAGCAGTTGGTAAAGTTAAAACAAACAATAAATATGTTCAGTTTGTATTCGCAGTCCGAAATTATTGATGTTATTGGATTATGATTTGGGATGTTCTTCAAACAACTTCTCTATTAATTCTGCCGAACAAAAGTTTTTAGCAGAATATTTTATAAGTGGTTCAGAATCGCATGTAGAGTCTTTATATTAAGTAGATAGTAGATATATTAAACATTTTTAGCTTCTTCTATTCTTATTCAGGTATAAAATGTTATTATTTAATTTATCAAATTTTTCTTAGATTACTCCTTTAAAGTTTTACAAAATTAATAAATACATATTTATAAACTTTTTCCTTATTGCTCCAGAAATAAACATTCTAATATTATTTTTCAAGAAATAAATATAATTATTTCTTGGTAATAAAAAGCAATAAGAATAATGTAGCTTTTTATTTTTCTTTTTTTAGGAAACTTTGGACGTAATATATTATAATTCCTAATAACCCGTCGTCATTTTCAAAGAGCAGAATATTTCGTTTAATTAAATTAAATAATTTTAAGAACAACTAATTCCTTCGGTTTAAATTTAAACAAAATGGTGTCTTCTGTAATATCAAACGTGATTCTTTATACTAAAACCCTATTTAATTTTTTAAAGAATTATGTCTAATTACTATTTTATTTTTTTTATTTTTTCATAATTTATTAAAGGAAATTAAAATTTAACTTTACAGAAAGCTAGTAAATGCTGCATTACAGGCAACGGGCATTTAAGATTAGCGTGATAACATAATAAAAGTTTCGATTAACAAAATTGAATGTATTCAATATTGATAATAACGATTTCGATAGTTTCTTTATATAATACAATCTTCTTATCTATAAGTATCTTCGGACGGTGTTAAAATTAAGTATGTTAAGTGAGTCTAGATTGAATAGCACAGTAACATTTTCAGATCTTTCAATTCTTCAAATGTTTCTCTCTATATTAAGGAATAAGCAAAGAAAGAAAGAATCGATGTCAACTAAATCTTCGTAACGACGACAAAATAACTTCTTTATTCTTAAAAGAAAAAACGTTATCTTATTTCGCTCGTCTTTTTATAAATAAAAAATAAAATAATAGCTCTCCAGATTGAGGTTTGAACAAAAAAGAAATTTAATATAGCCTTAACGTTTCTTCCTTTTTGACAAGAAAAATAAAGAAAGAGAGAAAAAAATTACAGGTGCTGTTAAAGCCAAGAAAATATATTAAGGTAGAGAGAACCCGGTAGAAAGTTTGGAAAAAAATACAAATGAGATGTGTTGAGATTAAGTCGAATTGAAAACGGCTCGAGAGTCTTAGTTTAATTCTGTTTCTGTTTGTAGGAGTTGTTAGAAGGGTTTGTCTGGTGCCTCAATATCCGCTTTTAGGAAGGCTCTAGAGGATTTAGCCAGGAACTTGGGCTATATCTGAGCCCACCTCCCTGGGGCGGTATCTAGACCTGGCACCCACCCCAGGCATCAACACACTGTACCTAATGGCTTCTCTCCTTTACTCTGATTTCTCTTCACTCAACAATTCAAAACATACATTTCCTTTAATAAAAACATTTTTATAACAAATCCTTAATAAAATGTATTCAATTGATACAGAATTAATGGATAATTTAAATCCTGCTAGAAAAAGCTCTAGCACAAGTACTCTTTATACATAGAGTCCTCTAGATAAAAATCTTGAGTTCGTAACCTTTTTGGATGAAAATATAAGTTTGTTTATAAGATAAAAGTCATAGATTCCTTCACAAATTAAATTTACAAACCTAAAATAATAACTAAAAGTTTTAAAGTACATAAACTTCATTCAGTACAATTTAAAAAATCAGACGAATTCGCTAACCAGCATAATCAACCTAGTGGTTTCAAGATGGCAGGAATTTAAAAGTTTGTTTTAGCTATATAACTTCTAAACCATTCATTAAATTTAGATCAAATTATAATTATTATTAACACTGGGAGACGGACGGAGAAAAATAGACTCCAGCGCCGGGACTTGAACCACGGGCCTCTATACATTTCCAGTGTAGCGCTCTTTCCAACTTAACTTAAAATTTAAACTTTCCGTTGTATTAATACTACCAAAAACTTAAACACTGAATTTCTAATTGATTGTACAAGGTACAGGTACTAATTGAGTACTTTTTAATTATAAGCGTTAATTCTCGGTCTAGTTCTAATGTCATAAATATTGACTTGCTAAACTCGTAGAAATATTGAAAGCTTAGATTCGGGACTAGTTATCGGTTACGGCAGAGAAAAATCATTCTCCTGC
>KZ651098.1:6435-17551 GCA_001010745.2 Gerris buenoi | reverse complement strand
ACTTGCGTACTAGGGGCAACCACCATTTTGCCCCCAGGCGCTGAAAACTACCATCTTTATGCCTTTGCCCCCCCTATAGGGGGCTAAATATTGGAGATAGAAAAAAGAGTTAGAAGTAAAATATTCTTACTTTTTGCCGTAGAATCTTAATCTGTTATCAAAAATATACACTTCACGTCAAAATTTTGAAGTGAGATGGCCTGGGGGCAAATTGGGTGGTTGCCCCTGGTGGGCGATGTTTCATTAATTTATCTCTAACCGTTTAGATTTTACAATGTATTATCGGAAGGGTTATTTTACTATCTTTGCCCCTCTATAGGTGGCAAAATATTGATAATAGAAAAAAAAGTTACAAGCAAAAGTTTATTATTTTTCACTGTAGAATCCAAATAGGCTATCAAAAATATACNTGAAATTAGACCAACAAAATAATGCTTTTAAGGATTGCTAGATAAATAATATCAAAAAATATAATCTTCATATTCACATTTAATTAGTTCATTAAAATAAATTATTTCTAATTATGTATTTTTGTTTTTTAAAAAATGTATCATACAAGTTTTTTTAAATAGATAAACAATAAGAAAGTAAACTTCTTACAGGCCTGAAAGATAGAAAAAATGGCTCTTTCAAACTATACGTATACATTAAAACAAATCCTTTAAACTTTAGGAATGTTATTTTTGCTATAATAATAGGTATTTTAATGTGACATTTAATTGTTATTATTTTATCAATTACCGACTCTTGTAATAGCAATTCACTCACTGGTATAATATATCAACGGCTAGGCGTTAATAGATAATAATAGATTAACGGCTAGTCTTATTTTATATAGTTAAAGTATTATAAATATTTTTTACTCAGACAGTTCTAAAATATGTTTATTTTTAGATAATATATGCCAATTTTTGTGGCACATAGCTTTCTTGCGTCCTATTCCGTACTTTACTAGTCTGCGAATGGTCTTTACTGGATTGCGATAATGGTCAAATGGGAATTGAATGCGTGGTTGTTGGACTGTTGACAGGTACCAGGTACCTGTTTCAATAGCCAGAGGGGGTATACATATATTTATTCAATATTATAAGTTGCGGAGATGGTTGAAATTAATAGAAGACTAACAATGGGCTAATAATAATGACATAATAAAAGTTTCATTAACATCGGACGAGTAGCTTTTAAGATATGGTGGTTCACAATCATTTTGACGGCAGACGTCGTCTGAAGCATATTTCTTTAAAAAATATAGTTTTTTTGAATGATAGCAAAAGACAATTCAATGTTGAAAAAAGCGAATTGCGATTGCATTCGAGTATAGTTTTTAAATAGAAGTTATAGATATAACGTTTAATCTTACCCATTAATATAATCCTTTAGTTCAATTTATTAGCGGAGTAAAATGGATGTCACGGGTTTAAGCCAAGTTTGAATTCAAGAAGATAGGGATAGAAGGGTGAAAGTTCCCTACTTCATTAAACATCCTAGAACGACTTAATCACACAGTATATAATAAATAATTAAAATAAAAAGTATATATATATATGTATGTATTTATGTATATATACACACTTAAAACCGTTATACAAGTGCTTTAAAAGTATTTATTTAACCAAGTTAGAAATATTTTTCTATATATAATGCAACGTAAGAGAAAGCGGTAATTATATTTGGCAGGATCAAATATTGTTAAAAGAGAGGTTGGAATAGGCTAAGAAGGAGTGTGTAGCCTGACACAGGAGAATAGAACCTTCCACAGAAACTAATCCTATCAAAAACCAACAGCGTAACCTTCCATATCTCTTTAACTCTCTTTCACTAAGCTACCTCACATATATATATAACTGCATCATTCCTTCTCTCCCTTATGTACTCGGGAATTTTCAATATAACCCTCATCCTCTTTTCAAAATCAACCTACCATGTACACAATGTACTATATACATTGCTCTAATCTTGGAAATCCGGGCTCTTTGAAACAATACTACAAAATAGGCCTATTGTCGAATACACGCTAATAACCCTGTAATCTTCAGGGGGATGGGAATAAGGGGTTTTTTGCTACTGTGTTGAATATTTTGAGGATTTTCAATAGGAAATTAGATTGTAAGCCTTTTTAGTATCTTTTATAAAAGAAAATTCTCTATCTTGGTTGAATCCTTTATTACGATGTAATAACGTAAATTGCACCGGTTTTGTTGAAAAAGAAATTGACTAAAATGTTTTTAAAAAGAACATAATATAATTGTATAGCATTACGTTGAATAATTATTATATAAACTTTAGTTTTAAAAGTTAAAGGATTCTCTTGCATTTTCAAAATAATTCAATCACTCAATATTAGATTCTTCTCTTAATACATTTGTAGAAAATAATTAAATCTTCAACTACTTTAGATTGCAACACTATACATACCCATTACTTGTACAAATCAAGAAACCCAACAATACTGTGGGATATACAACAAATATAAATGTATTCAGAGATTGACACTGTCGTGTTTAATCAAATTCAAATCATCACTAATAATTCGAATAATAAATTGTCGAGTGACATTTTAATTACACACTAGATTATTCCTAGATTTATCACTGACGATAAATATTAAATTTAATGGAACTGGAATCCGCAATAAGATCTAATTGTGGACAAGAATTATGGATGTGTTACTATACTTAATAATGATTATTACGTCATTAGCTAAAATTTAATATTAAAGTGTGTATTTAATACTGTGTGGTTGTCTTTTTAGGGTGTTTAATAAAAACTTCTCTTTTTCAAATCGGCTATATTTTAACCATATCTGGTCATCATCAGACCTAGATTGTATTAGTATTATTATAATTTATCTTATTTAGCATTGAAAGTTATCACACATTTTTTTTTTTTTGGTTCGTCACTATTATATAACTTTTTAATAAAAAATCACCTATAATTTTATGCATAGCAACTATTTAACATTTAAAAACTTAATACTGAAATGCAAATTATAAACGTGGTGTGACTTATGGTAACTTGGTTGTAACCTATTACATATGGTTGAAATATAGCCGATTTGAGATAGAGAAGTAGAAGTTTTTATTAAACATCCTAGAACGACTTAATCACACAGTATATAATAAATAATTAAAATAAAAAGTCCATTTTTGAAAACTGGTCTTATGTACATTTTTTATTTTTTTGTTTCTGTATTCTTCACCTTAGTTCTTTCTATGTGCGAAATTTGGAGAAGATTGAATGACGGGAAGTGGTTCAAAATTAAGTAATAGGTGTGCGATGAAACTTAAAACGCAAAGAAATTTGACGCCATTTTGTTTTTTTATTATTATTATTTTGGTTTCTGTATTCTTTACCGTAGTTGATTCTATGTGCAAAATTTGGAGAAGATTGAATGACGAGAAGTGGTTCAAAATTGGGGTAATAGGTGTGCGATGAAACTTACAAAGCAAAGTAATATAAGACCAGTAAAAAAGGGACAAAAATATGACAGAACCTAGAGTGAATTAAGTTTTATTTATGTAGAGGATAATATTTTATTAATATATAATCACGTTTAAGCAGTAACTAATATGAGTAAAGAGGTAAAAATTTTAATTTCTTATATTCATAGATAGAAAAGAGAACTGTTCATGACGGTAAAATTCGCGCTCGGAAATTTTTCCTTTAATCTTATTAAAATATACAAAAAAAAGTTGTCTTTTTCATTTAAAAAAAAATGAGAATACTTGGCACACAAAAAAAAACACCAGAGTGCACCTCAGATTGCCATCTGAGGTCGAGCTTTAGTCATTTCATTCATAAGCTTGTATTGTATATAAAAGATAATATTGGGTTGGATAAAGAAAGTTTTTACAAATAAATAAATAATCGTATTAAAAGTTTAACAGTTTAACAAANTATCAGTTGACATTTCATATTAATTATAGACAATAGATCAGAGGTTAAAAGCCATGAGCGGTGGAATGACAGCTATATTGTTATGTTCAGTGAGATGAGAATAATAGAAGTTCCGTAACCGAGGAAAAGGATTGGGGGAAGGTCGCAGATTCAGAGGTTAAAATATTTTAGACAACAACAATATATTAAGGGAGGCCTAAGAAGAGTAGCTGGGTTGCAGCTACAAAAGAGGATGATGGGGGTAGGACCAACAAAGACAATATAACGGAGAGGTAGGCTGGAATAAATAGCAGCCCTCCCTGATAATTAGAGGTACCAAGAGATCCCGCCCAGTGTTAGACAAAACCTTGATAACAGTGTGTTGCTAGGTTTAGACTAAACGCAGAACTACACAATAAAATAGAGGCAACGTGAAACACTCGCGTTCCGCGACACCTTGTCATCCTTTTACACCTAAAAACACCAAAACCCAATCCACTCTTTACAAATCTGGTCTGGAAATAAAAAAATAAAATAAATAAAAAAAACAAAAAAAAAAACAAGAGAGCACATGTTCGTTTTACTCATTGAAAAACAAAAAAAGGGCGAGAATATTATGCCTTAGAGATTATATTTTGAAATTAGACCAACAAAATAATGCTTTTAAGGATTGCTAGATAAATAATATCAAAAAATATAATCTTCATATTCACATTTAATTAGTTCATTAAAATAAATTATTTCTAATTATGTATTTTTGTTTTTTAAAAAATGTATCATACAAGTTTTTTTAAATAGATAAACAATAAGAAAGTAAACTTCTTACAGGCCTGAAAGATAGAAAAAATGGCTCTTTCAAACTATACGTATACATTAAAACAAATCCTTTAAACTTTAGGAATGTTATTTTTGCTATAATAATAGGTATTTTAATGTGACATTTAATTGTTATTATTTTATCAATTACCGACTCTTGTAATAGCAATTCACTCACTGGTATAATATATCAACGGCTAGGCGTTAATAGATAATAATAGATTAACGGCTAGTCTTATTTTATATAGTTAAAGTATTATAAATATTTTTTACTCAGACAGTTCTAAAATATGTTTATTTTTAGATAATATATGCCAATTTTTGTGGCACATAGCTTTCTTGCGTCCTATTCCGTACTTTACTAGTCTGCGAATGGTCTTTACTGGATTGCGATAATGGTCAAATGGGAATTGAATGCGTGGTTGTTGGACTGTTGACAGGTACCAGGTACCTGTTTCAATAGCCAGAGGGGGTATACATATATTTATTCAATATTATAAGTTGCGGAGATGGTTGAAATTAATAGAAGACTAACAATGGGCTAATAATAATGACATAATAAAAGTTTCATTAACATCGGACGAGTAGCTTTTAAGATATGGTGGTTCACAATCATTTTGACGGCAGACGTCGTCTGAAGCATATTTCTTTAAAAAATATAGTTTTTTTGAATGATAGCAAAAGACAATTCAATGTTGAAAAAAGCGAATTGCGATTGCATTCGAGTATAGTTTTTAAATAGAAGTTATAGATATAACGTTTAATCTTACCCATTAATATAATCCTTTAGTTCAATTTATTAGCGGAGTAAAATGGATGTCACGGGTTTAAGCCAAGTTTGAATTCAAGAAGATAGGGATAGAAGGGTGAAAGTTCCCTACTTCATCAAGGCAAGGCGAAGATGAGGCGAAGCGTCGAGTTTCTCGAGAAGCCAAACTCTCCCGCCAATTCAAGCACCCGTCAATCAAGCCTGATATTAAACTAGTCGTCAAGGACACCCACAATTTACAATTCCCCTCTCAAAACCATTAATAAATTTTAGGCTGTTTGTTATGCATAAGGATGAGGTCAGGTCACAGATCCGATAAGTCTTATATTGTTTATTGTTATCACAAGCGATAAGATAACATGATATATTATGTGCTGAATGTATTACTGGTTTACGAGCTGAAGAACTGGTTTACGAACAAGAAGAGAAAAACAATATATTTATTAAAAAAAACATTTTGTGGGGCTGGTTATATATAATGAGTTGCTAGTACACAGCGTACTAATCTATCTCTTACAGACAATAGCTTATCGATTTTAAAAGTTTTTATGCCAATAAGAAAATATTAAATCCTTCTCAAATATGAACATGGTTTTAAATGGACAAATTTAGAAGTACATTATTAATAACTTAGACAAGGTTACTTCAAAGAATAAGCGCGCATAGGGAGTTTATCACAATAGAATAAAAAAAAAAAACGAAACTTAAAAGCCTCTCCACAAAATGAATGTTCAATTTCCAAAGCCATAACACTATAAATATGGCTACATAATTACTGTATAAAAAAGATATAGTGAGTGCACAATAAAAGGTCAAAAAACAAAAAATACAGAGGTTAACAACAACATTTTTTTATTTTTTTTTATTATTATTAATAACTAGCTTATTCAATATGTGAAATGCGTTAAAAAGGAATGAACGATAGATGACGGTTGCAGTTTAAGAAATAATATCCCACAAAGAGGATCTGAAGAAGAAGACATTTTGACAAAGAACAGGGAAGAACAGATATTGAGATTTTGTAAATGAGAGAATGTCTTGAAATTTACTTTTCTGGCATTTACAAGTTACTCTGTAATGAACTTATAAACCACCTCAAACAATTGAAATCTAATGTACACAAAACTAAGAGGATTAAAGAGTTTAAATAGTAAACTTATGAAATAACTTTAATTTAGACTATTTAAGCCAAGCTGACCTCTCTCTACGAAATTTTAATCCATTGATAGTGTTGGGAAAAGACTTAAATCAATAATATCAGATAAATAGAGTCACTAATAAACAAGATAGCCCAGTCGAAAAGGGAAATATAGGATTAAAAAGAAGTTAGACAGTATGAAAATTTATACAATAGAACTTAAAAATATGCAGAAAATATTATAAATTATATTTAGAGGATGGTTTTGTGTACCACGCAAATAATATTCTGTTCTGACATATATACCATCAGATTTTAAATTGCTAAAACTCTAAATAAATGTTAAAGACAACCCTCGTATAAAACAACACGTTCGTGGAATAAAGAATATAAAATTAAAAGAATCAGAACACTTCTTATGAAAAAACTAAATTTTACTTTTATCAAAGCAAAAGGATAAGTTAATTAATTGAGATGAATATATTCTTCCTTTAAATAAATGTATTAAAAATTAGTGGCCATAACAAAGAGAGCTTTCAACGAGCCAATAATATATTTCACGTAGATTCAAGGCAGGTTTTTTATTTATACATGAAAACCCTTTCAGGATATATTTTTTGCATGGTGACCATTAATGCCGTATCAGAGACTGGTAGAGAAATGATAATATTTTAAATTAGTCTTTTAATTGAAGAGTAATTGTATTGCCACACTGTATACCTCAAGGTTTAATTTTATTTCATATTAGCTGCATATATGTCTAAAGTGTAGGGAATAAATTCGCTCACTATTATTTTGAAAAGCAACAACTGGCTCATAGCAAATAGTTGAAATTGTTTAGACTTTTGTAAAGAAAATAATATCACAACTGGCTCATAGCTAATAGTTGAAATTGTTTAGACTTTTGTAAAGAAAATAATATCACAACTGGCTCATAGCTAATAGTTGAAATTGTTTAGACTTTTGTAAAGAAAATAATATCACAACTGGCTCATAGCTAATAGTTGAAATTGTTTAGACTTTTGTAAAGAAAATAATATCACAACTGGCTCATAGCTAATAGTTGAAATTGTTTAGACTTTTGTAAAGAAAATAATATCACAACTGGCTCATAGCTAATAGTTGAAATTGTTTAGACTTTTGTAAAGAAAATAATATCACAACTGGCTCATAGCTAATAGTTGAAATTGTTTAGACTTTTGTAAAGAAAATAATATCACAACTGGCTCATAGCTAATAGTTGAAATTGTTTAGACTTTTGTAAAGAAAATAATATCACAACTGGCTCATAGCTAATAGTTGAAATTGTTTAGACTTTTGTAAAGAAAATAATATCACAACTGGCTCATAGCTAATAGTTGAAATTGTTTAGACTTTTGTAAAGAAAATAATATCACAACTGGCTCATAGCTAATAGTTGAAATTGTTTAGACTTTTGTAAAGAAAATAATATCACAACTGGCTCATAGCTAATAGTTGAAATTGTTTAGACTTTTGTAAAGAAAATAATATCACAACTGGCTCATAGCTAATAGTTGAAATTGTTTAGACTTTTGTAAAGAAAATAATATCACAACTGGCTCATAGCTAATAGTTGAAATTGTTTAGACTTTTGTAAAGAAAATAATATCACAACTGGCTCATAGCTAATAGTTGAAATTGTTTAGACTTTTGTAAAGAAAATAATATCACAACTGGCTCATAGCTAATAGTTGAAATTGTTTAGACTTTTGTAAAGAAAATAATATCACAACTGGCTCATAGCTAATAGTTGAAATTGTTTAGACTTTTGTAAAGAAAATAATATCACAACTGGCTCATAGCTAATAGTTGAAATTGTTTAGACTTTTGTAAAGAAAATAATATCACAACTGGCTCATAGCTAATAGTTGAAATTGTTTAGACTTTTGTAAAGAAAATAATATCACAACTGGCTCATAGCTAATAGTTGAAATTGTTTAGACTTTTGTAAAGAAAATAATATCACAACTGGCTCATAGCTAATAGTTGAAATTGTTTAGACTTTTGTAAAGAAAATAATATCACAACTGGCTCATAGCTAATAGTTGAAATTGTTTAGACTTTTGTAAAGAAAATAATATCACAACTGGCTCATAGCTAATAGTTGAAATTGTTTAGACTTTTGTAAAGAAAATAATATCACAACTGGCTCATAGCTAATAGTTGAAATTGTTTAGACTTTTGTAAAGAAAATAATATCACAACTGGCTCATAGCTAATAGTTGAAATTGTTTAGACTTTTGTAAAGAAAATAATATCACAACTGGCTCATAGCTAATAGTTGAAATTGTTTAGACTTTTGTAAAGAAAATAATATCACAACTGGCTCATAGCTAATAGTTGAAATTGTTTAGACTTTTGTAAAGAAAATAATATCACAACTGGCTCATAGCTAATAGTTGAAATTGTTTAGACTTTTGTAAAGAAAATAATATCACAACTGGCTCATAGCTAATAGTTGAAATTGTTTAGACTTTTGTAAAGAAAATAATATCACAACTGGCTCATAGCTAATAGTTGAAATTGTTTAGACTTTTGTAAAGAAAATAATATCACAACTGGCTCATAGCTAATAGTTGAAATTGTTTAGACTTTTGTAAAGAAAATAATATCACAACTGGCTCATAGCTAATAGTTGAAATTGTTTAGACTTTTGTAAAGAAAATAATATCACAACTGGCTCATAGCTAATAGTTGAAATTGTTTAGACTTTTGTAAAGAAAATAATATCACAACTGGCTCATAGCTAATAGTTGAAATTGTTTAGACTTTTGTAAAGAAAATAATATCACAACTGGCTCATAGCTAATAGTTGAAATTGTTTAGACTTTTGTAAAGAAAATAATATCACAACTGGCTCATAGCTAATAGTTGAAATTGTTTAGACTTTTGTAAAGAAAATAATATCACAACTGGCTCATAGCTAATAGTTGAAATTGTTTAGACTTTTGTAAAGAAAATAATATCACAACTGGCTCATAGCTAATAGTTGAAATTGTTTAGACTTTTGTAAAGAAAATAATATCACAACTGGCTCATAGCTAATAGTTGAAATTGTTTAGACTTTTGTAAAGAAAATAATATCACAACTGGCTCATAGCTAATAGTTGAAATTGTTTAGACTTTTGTAAAGAAAATAATATCACAACTGGCTCATAGCTAATAGTTGAAATTGTTTAGACTTTTGTAAAGAAAATAATATCACAACTGGCTCATAGCTAATAGTTGAAATTGTTTAGACTTTTGTAAAGAAAATAANAACAGTTCGTTACTTTTAATTTTGTCTCTTTTCTAACTCCGCCATGTATAAGTAGTTAGCAATGTATACGTACTTAGCAGTGTGATTTTATAATTTATATTTAATGAAAAATGTAAGGAACTTCGTTCTTACCGGTCCCGCGGCACCATACGTATTTTTTGTAGTAGGTAAGGAAGGAAAATAGTGTATTTTTTCCAGTAATTGTAGATTAGGTTACACAGTTCATAAAACACCAATAAGGCAACTGATCAAGTAACAAGCTTATTTTTTCTTGTTGAGTTATTCTTTGTACAAGAAAGGGAGGGCTAACTTAGTTTTTATCGACTTGCGCCGGTTAGTTGAGGCATTCAGGAACTTGGGAGTTTTGGGATTGATGTAATAGGATGGTAAGGAAAAGAGAAGTTTTGGGGTGAGCAGAAAGTAAACTTAACACTGCTAGGCATAACTCAACTCCGTGTCTCAGTTCTCTGGGCTCACCCTAAGGCGAAGCATTAGCTAGAATGACACAAAACTTCAGATCTCCCTTCAAACTTACGCAGAACAAGAATAAAAAGAACATCGCATTTTTAATCATAATAAAAATGCAAAAGCATGTATTTTTGTTGTAACAGAGTGAGAGAAAAAACACGCTCCATCTTCCTACCCCTTCAAAAGCATTTATTATTCGAATTTCATACTACATTTACAACATACGCAAAAAAAACAACAAAAAAATATAAAAAAAAACAGCAAAAGATTAATTTAGAATCTTCAGAGAAAAGAATTTTCCCATCTAAATATAATTTCCTGGTCTTGGTATTAAATTGTTACAACAAAAACAGCATTCTTTTAACAATTTATTATAAGTAAGTATAATTTTAATTTAATATATTTGTTGCTATAGGCTCTTAAGTTTATATAAAAATAAAAATTAAAAAATAAGAAACGTAAAAAAATAAAAATACATCCGTGAGAAGACTAGCAAATGTACGGAATATACTATTGGAATAATCTATAGCAGAACAAACCAGCCTATCTCTAGATGGGACAATAAACAGGGAACTATTGTCTGGCTTCTATGTATGTTAGCATTCGACATAATATCAGTTGAGTTTTTTTTCTTCTGGATCATATTGAAAAATGTTCATTTATTCCTTCGCGAGTCATCTATTCAAGAGTTAACAATAGTGCTGGTTGATCATGTATGAAAGAGTTGATCAAACTATTTCCAAAGCAAATTTTGTTTAAAAAAGTAGAT
>KZ651097.1:1001435-1046735 GCA_001010745.2 Gerris buenoi | reverse complement strand
GCTTTCGCTGCACACAGAAAATTTTGAGCATATGTTCTAGAAGCGCCTTTTTAGCCTTTATCGAACCCTGAAAACCGCATCTTTCTATCTATCATGGTTCCGGAGATATTTCGCTGTTCCATATTAGCTGGGACACCCTGTATATTAATAAATTTTAAAAGAATTTTTATTAAAAAATTAGTATTTTGTTGAGTTCATTATCTTATAATATACAGTGCTTCTCACTGTAGTGCGCAGAAGAATCAAATTATTATACATAATAAATGTATAATTCATAAATAACCCTGATAACTACACAGTTTAAAAAACAATAATAATTGATCAAGTTGAAAGGAAAGAAAAATACAGCCAGATAACAAGACAGAATCAGCTGTACTACTTATTCCACTAGAGATGTTTACCATGCAGAGTTATTCTGAAATTTTATACTGAAGGCTTTCACCAAGGCATTATTAATAACATAACATTAGATACAATTAAATTAAACTCACAGAATCATGGGTGATTCCATTCTTAATGTACTGCGAGAATTGTTTCTTGAATGCTTCACCATCCTCCTCTGCAAGAGCTCTCATGTATTCAGCAACGTGTAGACCAAAGATATGTTTTCTATGAGTCTCAGCGTTGAATTCCTTTGACTCAGCATCATAGCCAGGGAATCTTTTTACACTGAAATGCAAACAACTCAATTAACTTCGGCTAAATAGAATATACCCGAAAATCCAAACTAATTGTGACCAGGGCCTGCTTAGATTATCGCAGTTTCTGCTTTTATTGTCTTTTAAAATTTATAAAATTGTTCCTGGTATAATTCACAGGTATACTAATATATTCCAGTACAAGGAATACCTGGTATTCAACACATAAAAGAAGATACTTAGAATAATTATAAATAAGTTAGAACAATTGGTTCCATAGAAATGTAGGGGGCAGGAATAAAAGAAGTCTACTGCTGGAAATGCAATGTATACAACTGAGAATGGAAAAGGGTTTTAAGAAACACATAGCAGTAGCTCAAAGCAGTCTCAGGAAATCTCACAGAGCTGTCAGTGTATAATGTCTTTTATTTGCCCTAAAAGTTGTTTAGAATATCAGGGCTTTCGGGGTTCTACCGTAAATACAAAATAATATAATCTATTACAAGATAAATGAAGGAGTATTTATTTCAAGATGCAAGATAATACAAGAAACATCAAGAATCAATAAGAGATAAGTATCTTTTAAAATACAAGAATATGTATTTTTGCACTTATTGCCAAAGTGATTACTTGACCCAGATAAACTTTTCATTATTAAACCTTGAATATTCAAAATAAATTCATATTAGATACAAATACATGGTCACAGTTTGGATGTTTTAATTATCTTGGCTTTGTCAAATCCTATTCTAAAATTAAAATAAGTAAGTATAACCACAACGGTACTTTTATAGAAAAGCCCCCCTTTTTGTTTTTTATACAAAAGAGTTTATATCCCTTAGTCTAACTACCTATTAAGACAAAGGGATATTCCGTCCAATATGCTTTGGGACAAAGGAATATCACACTTTTATATAAAAAAAAGTGTGTATTAAATTGTAATATCTCTTAGGCCCGTTATCACTGGGACGTGTGTCTGAGACGTGTGTCGTGAGACGTATGTCTTCGGAGACGGATATTAGGCTGCTTTATTTATATGACGTGAATTATTAAGCTTACTACTAGAGTTATCACACNATGTTCCACTAATAATAAATAAATAAAAAATTATTGGTTAAACATATAAATATAAATAAATTACATAAAAAGAATAATTTTCTGGTGACTAATACTCCCAGTTTCGAGCATCTAATAAGCTCTTTCCTTGGGGAAATAATAGCAATTTAGAGCATATATTTATAGTTTCTGTTTAAGCGACAACAGGTAAGAGTTAGGGAAAACAATCCTAACAAAAACCTCAGACACAACCACTAATAATTACATTATTTGATCAACTAAATTTATAAGAAACAAATATTTCAAGTTTTGTTGACTAATGAAGTAAAACCATATAATTCTCCATTATTATTATTTTTTTTTTAACATGAAACATATATAATTAAGTTCCCACATAAGTAAGTATTAAGTTCACATTAAAAAAGTGAAAACTAGTCAAATTCCAACTTAAGGCATTCTGTATGTAAATAATTCGGTAGCAGTAAACTCACCCGTCTGGCAACAAGAAGACCTGTGCAGTAGGCAGCTGAATAGTTGGTGAGACCAACTTTGATTCCGTAGTTGGGAAGCTCATGACTGTATGCAGCACATACGATTTTGTCACCCTCTATCCTAGAGTAAGCAATCTAGAATAAAAAGAAAATTAAAGATTAATTAAGTAATTAATTAATTAAGTATTCAAGCTGAATTGGTTCTTTTACCACTCTTGGCATGTTGGACACTTCATTTGGGTGATTAAGTCAAGTCTCCACTCCCATTTTTTAAATATATGCAATATAAAAGCACTAACAGTGAATATTGGTTAGCCAGAAAGGCATAAAAAGGACTGACCGGATTGCCGAATGGTTAGTGCACTAGCTAAATCTCACTTAAAACCAAGGTAATTATCAATACCCCTAGTGATGGCTTAAATCCCAGGGAGGAAAGAAATCTTTCAGCCTGATGGTCATATCAAGTATATGTAATAAGTGCCTAATAACTCCCCACTCCTCCAGGTTGGCTAAATAGACCCAAGTACATGGTCAATGTTTTATGTCAACCAGGTTACCTCCTAGCTATACTATATAGCTATTTTATAATATCCTTTACACTTTTGAGAAGATCTTTTTTTTTTTTAGGCAAGGAATATAAACAATCTATAACACTGGAAAAATATTCTGGCTGAACTACAGTATGCGGGCCCCCTTCTGATAAGACGCTATCTCACTATCGACATCTTTTAAAACTTTGTATATCGATATATCTAGTCCGTAAACTCTTTTGAACTTGGATTTGGACCTCTACCTGGTTTATATGCTGGAGGGAGGGTTGTTTTTCTTTAGAAAATGAGCGGAGCACCACGAAGCGGCTTTTGAGTTTCTATATATTGCAATAATATTTATATTACAGTGATATTTATATGCCATGAGTTTAATATTTTCGAGTTGGACCTCTGCCTGGACTATATGCAGGAGGGTTGTTTTCCTTCAGAAAATGAGCGGAGTGGCGATAGAAATTTTTTTGGCAAACAAAAATTAAGGTTAACAAAATTGAATTCAAGCACAAAGCGAACACATTTTTGTTATAACGTGTAAAATAGTAAAATTATGCAAATCACGCATTACTTTGGATATATCGAAATACGGCGTCATTAAAACAATCGATTGTACCGATTAGCGATATCTGGCAGCCCCATATACTATAGTTCTACCGAAATTGTTTATAATAAATTGTAAATAATAAATAAAGTAAATTGTTTGAACATTACTTATAAGATGACATCTATAATAATGTACTCAAGTTTAGCTCAAAGTTATTAACTTATTATATGCAAACGGTTAGTCAATAGATAAGAAAGGGAAGGTAGGGTTTATGATGCTTTATCTTAAATATCCTTCTTTAATGCAGTTAAAATTAAGGGTGGGATCATAGCATGTATTTTTAAAATGCGTTTAAACGATTTAGATAAAGAATACATTTGTGAAGCCCTTCCTTGAGCACTTGAGCAGTGTTATATTCAGGTTGTAAAAGCCAAATAAATTAATAACATGTGATACTAGGAAAATAAAACAAAAATATAAACCAGAGGGAAGAGGACTGGAAGGTTTTAATCCAGGTTGAAATAAATGCGAGAAAGTCAGATTAGAATCAACTTTTTAAACATCATGTTATGATAAATGTATATGGTATGAGCCAGGCCAAGATTTAGAGCCACCTTTAACCACCCTTTATTTCTATGGCACGTACAATAATGAATTAGCCCATATTATGACAGCCATAAATTATACTGAAATGAATAAAAAAAAACCCCATGCAATAAACCCACCTTAACAAGACAGGCAGTAAACATAACAAGGCCTAAGATTAAGAATAATATTCAATATTATATCTAACTCTAATGACCTTTGTACTGAATATTTGGATTCAGCAATGAGCATAAAAATTAATGTGATTTAGACCCAAAACTGGACAAAGCAACAACAAATTTAACATCGAACCATTGAAAATTGTTAAAAATAACCTGGTTATGTGAAACCTTCGTTCAATGCAATACAGCAACATTTATTAAATCAAACTCCCTCTAAGATGGAACATATAACAATCCTCACGAAGGTCTGTTACAATAAATAAATATGTTAAAATTAAGACAAGCAAAACGAGGACCATCCATTAACTTGTCAAAAAAAACTACCAGAAGACATTAAGAGGCAATCATGACACTTATCAACCAAATATTGCCACGAGGATAATACAAACTTGACAGGTTTGACATACTGCATTGCAACAATAAGTAGGTATTGAAAAGAAAGTATGTCAAACTCGGTATCACACAAATGATTCAAGAATTAAAGAAGGGTCATTATTTTAGACAAAACTACAAATTCTTTCGAGCTTAATACAGTATAATAGAAAAGTACTAACCTGGCAGGTAATATCCTTGTTTGAAAGTCGTACAATGAGCCTGTATTTAGGGGTGTTGTACTTATTCTTATCTTGGATAATAAGACGTTTACGGGCATAGTAATCAGTTTTACCTTCCCTACGCCTCTTGAACTTAACCTGGTACCTCTTAAAGTACTGCTTATTCTTTACAACTTTAACAAAACCCTAAAAACAAAAAAAATCGCACACGTTAGTAACATAGTCAAACAATGCTGAACAGCCATGCCATACGGCAAGACACCGGGTTAAATCGGAAATAATCCAATCCATCCGTAATAATAATTATATAAAATCTTGATAAATACAACTACTAATGTTTTAAAAAATTATATTTATTATAATACTTAAGAAAAATGGCCAAAAACTCACCATAGTACTAGAATTAAATAACTAAAAATATAAGAATCTTTCACTGAAAACACGACACCATCACAAAAAAGAACAGGGGTGCCACACGCTACAGCTTAAGAAATCCATTGATATTCCCTACTGTAAAACTAAAAACCCTAACAAAAAATGTATTTTTTTCTGCTCAATAGTTTAAAATTTTAGTCTAAAAATGTAAATAATTAAATAGTAAAAGATTAATTAATAACATTCCAAATCAAAATTGAAAAAATTAGAAGAACTTTCATTCATAAATTTTGTGAGGGCCCCACTCTTTTTAATGTTAAATGTAGGCTTATCAAAATAGAGAAGAGTTATATAATAGCTTATCAGTATGCTTGAATAAATTTATTTATAATCTTAGTAAAAAATAATAATTATCTTATTTTATCGATAATGTTCACAGATTACATCTAATGATCACGATCACGATTTCACGGCAAGGAGCCACCACGAAAGCACATGAAGGAGGGGAAGGTGGGGGGGGGGGTAGCATTTTCTTTTACAAGATTCCTTTTCAAAATAACTAGAAGAATTTTTTATCCACTAAATTCCTATATTAATTTAATGAATATAAGGAATAGAGTGTTTACTAACATACGAGAAAAATTCAGGGTTAATTGTTATTCCTATGCTAATTATAATTAAAGTACGTGTACGTGTACGTGCCCCACTAGGAGGTTAGGTGATAAAATCCCGCATATTAAATTAAAAACCTTAATTTTGTGTACACTTGAATTTTCAATAGCCGCTCCGCGGTGCTCCGCTCATTTTCTGAAGAAAAACAACCCTCCTGTATATAAACCAGGTAGAGGTAAAACTCGAAAATATTTCTGGGGCACGTACAATCCGACTGAGCCAAGATTTCGTCCTCAGATAATTTTCAGAAAGGAGCTTTGTTTCAGATGCTGAAGTGAGACATAATTCTTGTAAAAATTGGTCGTTTGAACAGCTCAGAATTTAGGACTTGACAAGGGACAGGAAATATAAGAGGAACATAAGAATTCCGGTCTAACAAACTCGATAAAAAATATCACATATTCATGGTGATACTGAATTTAAATTCTATATTATCTAATTTAATTAATTTCTAAAAGATTTATTATTTAACATATTTATAAAAATAACAGGTTTACACTAAATTACCTATAAGAAAGATTCTTACTACTTTTTTCACAACACTGTTTAGGCACAAATGCAGTTTTTAAATAAGTGTATTATTTTGACACTCAAGCTATGTTTCTAAATGGGGAGCATTTACACTTACCGTCCCCGTCCGGTCACCCTTAGGTCTCGGTCCTCTGCTTCGGTCTGGTCTGGGTTGCTATTCGAGCAATCCAGATCATTGAGCGATAGTGTGAAGGGCCTATAGACAATCTTTAAACAACCCTCGGCTTACCTCTTATCAGAGCTAATCCCCATTTATTTTCTCCCAGCATTTTTTTCTTTTTTTAAATTATTTGTTTATTAATTTTTAGGGTTTTGTAGATACTTCTCAAAACCCTTATGCCGAGGGTGATGTGTCCGTCCGTCCGTCGCTCTTTGGTTCATAGGGCCCGAACTGTTCAAGCGAAAGTGCTGAAATTTGGAACCCTGGTGCAACTTTTTGACCCAACCAGAGGAAAAATATACAGAAGTCCATAATTAGATTTGCGCATGCGCAATTAAAAAAAATGTGGTAAACTCAAAAATTTACATTTTTTTAAATTTTTGAGTGGGGTATCAAATGAAAGCTGCTGAAGAGTAGAACACAAATATATATATGCTTTTTTAAATTTTGCATTCCTTATAGGGGAAAAAAATCAAAATATACCCAAAAAAAAATTTCCCCCCCCCAACCACTATAGATTGGCTGGTGCTAAAATTTCGAAATAATTCATGCTAATGCCTTATTGTTGGGCGATGAAAATTCCGGGAGTTGATCCCAAATTTTTAAAAATTGTCAATTTTGGGCGCGAAATAGTGAAGTGCGCCCAAAATTTTATTTTTTTAAAATTTTGAGTTGGGTATCAAATGAAAGCTGCTGAAGAGTAGGACACAAATATATATTTGCTTTTTTAAAGTTTGCATTCCTTATTGGTTTATTACTGATAAAAAACATTGTGACCCCCCGGGGAATCGAACCCGGACTCTTGAGATCGAAGACCAGAAATCATAATTACATAATGGGTATGCTTACTCATCTACAAAACCCTAAAAAGTACTTGGACGCAAGTACTTCTCTGTGATTTTTATTATTTTTTTTTTTTATACATATAAATTGTTTTACTTGTTTATTGACGTTTCTTACAGCATTCTTTATTATTTCTACTGATCTTACTGAAAGTAACGGAAGCTATGTGATTGTTCTGAAAAATTCTAAAAATGTCGAAAATAGAATATCCTCCCTCATCGTTATTAAGCAATAGTCATTTTTTTTTTTTCAAATATATGAGTGATCAATTTAAAGATTTTGTTCTTGTTGAATTCATTAAAGGTTTTGGTATTGCTTATGGACAAACACATCTTTATACTGTGTTTTATGATGTCATTCCCCATGGGGGAGTGTGAATATGATTTTTTTTGCAATATCTTCCAAACTATTTGTGCTATAACCTTGAAATAAGTGACTTATTATGATGTGAAAATCATCTTCTAAAGGCTACTTCAATCAGACTAAAATTCAAGATGGCGACTAAATGCATTGTATTTAGCTAAGGTCCCCTTACTTATCTTTTTTATCACAAGAAGTGTTTTTTATCTATATGAAATTTTAATCCAAGGTTGCGGATATTTTTAAGGTAGCAATATATCTTGAGATCCAAATACTTAACTAGAATTTATAAGTAAGACTTCATTTTTATGATATTGACATATTCTTTAAAAGGATTTTTTATTTGCCTTTTAAATTATTGATTGCTTGCATTAATATAAATATATAAAAGCAAAGTGTATCATATCACTACCTATATTCATAACTGAATCCCTCATAAAAAGTACTGAAAATGGAAAACACTTTTTGTAACAATCACAGTACTATGAGCAATCAGAGTACACGTCTATGTCACTAAAGATAAAAGTGTGAGGAACTTTTTATATTTTTATCAAAATATAAAAATCTCTCACAAAAATGCTACACAGCATTTTTGGATTTTAATAATATTATCTGTAACATCTCCTCACCCCCTCCCAGCGAAGTAAGTAAGTAGATAGCCCTAAGGTGAGTGGATATCGATTCCAAGGAAATTTAATGATTTATCTGCTAATACAAACAATTTTTGTAAATCTAATGACTGATTGTTGTATCCCGCTGATTGTATCCATTCTGATTGTTGGGTCCCACTGTATTGACATCAGAAACACATAATCTGTGAAAGTTTCAGAATTCAGGTAGTTGGGAAGTGGGATAAATATAGATAAAAGATGTCAAAGACAAACATTGTAAGCTTATATAAATTATGTAATAAATAAATAGTGTAAAATACTTGTACAGTTGTAATACTAATTAACTTGTAATAAATATTTTAAGTTTGTTTGTTGTAACTTTATAAAAAGTAGTTAAAAAGATTGTTAAAAAAAGACATACACATTAAGTAGGTACTAAAGAAATCAAAATCATTTCATAGCATTAACAATAAAACATATTTTTTTAATTTTATAATACAAATTTACAACAGCATACAATATATGTAAATAAATATATAAAAATACAATAGAATATCAGAAAACAATGAAAAACACAAATTACTAAAAATTATTTATTAATGAGCAAAGGTAGTTTTTTTAATATTAATTAAAAACTAATTAATATTATATAGCTGCCTATTGATCAATAAATAGTAAGAAATGACAAGCAATTAAAATCAAATATTTCTCTGCAAACTAGGAAGTGCCCCCAACAAGCAACAGGTGATGCTGGGACTTATCTTGGATATTAAAGGGACATTGATAGTGTTTCTGCTGAATCCATCAACCAAGCTGAATCTGACCATGGTTTTAACCCAGCTATATAACCAGTTGTTCAAACCTAGCATTTAGACCTTTTTAGGCCCATTTCACACGAGGGGATTTTAGTTGATTCAACTAGTTGCCTGGCTAGTCTCAACTAGTTGACTGCCCGTGTGAAGACTTTTTCAGCCCTCTTTCACACAAGTCAACTGGTGGAATCAACAAGGGCTAATGCCTTGTAGTGTCCTTTTAGTTGAATCAACCGGCGGGGATGAGAACGCTAGCGGCACATGTGCCTGGCCCCTAGCCGGACTAGTTGACTGCATGTAAAGGGGTTGGGGTGATTCCTTAACCCTTGCTACCAGGTTACACTCCTTTGCAACTGCCCGATCAACTAGTTGAATCAACTAATCGCCTCATGTGAAATGGGCCTTAGGCTCTTTTTACAAGTACTAGCCCTGCTGTAGAGAGTTCCAGCCACTTCACAAATAATGGAATAATGCAATTCTATCAGAGAAATTTACCCGGAAGTAGTAATGGTATTTTGACAATAGCTGGTAGTAGTTCCTTCTTTCAGGACAAAAGGACATGAAATCAGACATCACCAGGTACAGATACGTGGTTCACCAATGGGTCCCACTAATTATCAGGAACTGGGGTTTTCTGTGCTGAACCCCAACATGAACTAAGTGTGATTGTAGGCACTGTATTTCCGGCAGAGGTGTTCTCAAATTATCCTTGGTATGAGTATCCCGGACAGGCAAAATAGGGTCAACTCTGATAGCTAGGCAGTTATCAAAAGGCTGGTTGGACCAAGGTGTACATTTAAGCTGGTTGCCTAGTGCAAAATATCTCAACACTCTTTGGCAACTTAAACGGTAAAATTAATATTAAATCCGCCATTGTGACATTGAGGGCAAGGAGATTGTTGACCAGTTAGGCCGTCTACACATAGGGGCCAGAAGCAATATTTATCTCTAGGTAATGATGGCAATAAAAGGAACAGGGCATCTGCACACACAGAAATTTTATTCAGTCAACTTGTGCCTTCAAAAGAATTATTTATATGTATATTGGAGTAGATGTTTTCTAATTTCAAGTTTTTCTATAGGAGTAGTTGTCATTCTTCTGAAAGGTTTTTAAGGTCCTAAATACATTTTTATCATGAATAGGGAGTCAAGTAATGAAGCAATCCTGAACCTGTATCAGTTCATAAAATCAAGAAGAAGAAGAAATCATTGAGTTTATTATTCCTAAAATCAAAACAATATATGAGTATAATGCAGGCTATTCGTCTAGCCAAAGAACTCCAAGAAAGAGACACCAAATTTCTTGCAGTCTATAGAATTTCGAAGAAATCATATACTTTACTTGCTGAAATTATTATGTATTCATCATCAAAACAGTATTAGGATAAAAATAAACAACATAATTATAAAAAAATAAATATAATAACAAAATTACTAAATACTTTTTGAAAGTAAATCATGGAAAACACAGTGTTATTCCTAGGGCAACTACCAAGTTAACAGTAAAGGCCTCCATAACTACACGCCATATTGCTCAAAATGCACATTTTTTCAGATTGCCTGTGTTGCATGCATCGCACTCATATCACGGATAAATCAATTCCATGTCGCTTTGTAGGTGGGACCCCACTCCTTTACCTAGGAAGCAACAGTGAGGGGATATTGTATTATCGCTTTCATATTAACCCATGCTTTGGCAAAAAAGGGTTCTAGTTCAATCTCAATTTTACCAAAACCTATTCTTGGTTAGTCATTTTGTAGAGAGAAAAATTCCTTAAAAACCTTTTATGAATTTAGATTTTCTATGGAACTGTGCTTCAGGTAGTTAAGAATATGCTACAGTGCTAAAATCTCCAACAAAAATACTACATAGTATTTTTGGATTTTAAAAAAGAATACTAGTATAGTTGTTATACTAATTATTTGATAACCTTTTAAAAAATTGTGGTTTATTGTGAAAAGGGAAGAATATAAGCATAAAAAATACATAAATTTTAAGTACTATACAAAACAAAAACATTTTATAGCATTTACAATAATTGTTTTGATTTGTTTTATTATTATTTTATAATACAATATTTACAACAGTATACAAAAAATGTAAATACAATTTACAAGTACAATGGAATGTCAGAAAACATTGACAAACACAAATTCTTAAAAATTATTTATTAATGAGCAAAGGCAGGCTTTTTCTTATTTTATACTAATTAAAACTAATAAGCTGTCTAGATCAATAAATTGTTCAACAAGTAAAAAGCAAATGAAAACAAATACTAATATTTTTAAAACAAATATTTTTTTTTTATACTTGAGATAATGAAATGTATACTATGTTTTTCTCTCCATATTATATATTAAAAAAGATATCAGTAGAGTTCAGAATTTCTCCAATCATTAACTATGCTTACTGCCTTCTTAAGGATAAATATAACATAAATACTGTTTACCTGAGTAAGCATAAGCTTAAATCCACAAAAATGTTCCTAAACACACTGGGCTGTGGACGGAGTTAAGGTTTTATGACCATCCTCAAGATTCCAGGCATACTGCGGGCATTTTTTTTTTTAATATGCATGATATATTCAAACTTGTCAAGGAGCATTTTATGTTACAATTAAATATAACAAATTGATATTTTTAAAATCCCTGTTTATGTTCAGGTTCCGCAAACAAAACTCTGGTATAATAAATCTTCAATATTTATTTCCAACCAAACCTTTAGAATAAACTAATAGGACATTTTAATAAGTCTTACATAAAATGAATCAATAAAAAAAAAAACACACACATCCATAAAACATGTGCTTTCATAAAAAAAAGGGGGGAAAAAACTTTTTATAACCACAGTACTAAGAGTGACAGTAGTCACACATAGTACTGTGGTATTAACAAATGCCACAAAACTGTTCATAGAACACCACACTTTCACATAATATGCATAAAGTGTTGATTGTGTAACTGCTTTAAAAAAGCCTTCTTTTTAGTGTATGTTTCATAAAAATGTGTGTTTATTTTTTAAATATAATATATTTTACTTTTTAATCTTTGTTTATATTAACTCTTGTAATCTATTTCAACCTCACATACTGTCAGTAGTCATTGTTTTTTTCCATTTATTTATTTTTTATTTTTTTAATTTTTTTTTATGTTTTGTGTTTTACATTTTAAGAACTAAATGCTGAGTCACTTTGCTTTCACTTTTTTTGCTTTTTTTTAATGTGAACCAACAGTCCAGGAGATAGCGTGCATAAAAGTGTCTGACTAACATCAAGAAGAAATTTTTGTGTATAAGTAAATGTTTTGGTGCCTTTTAAGAATATGTGGTTGGCTAAGTTCGTATGCAGGACATAGCTTGGCAAATAGGCATTTAATAAAAACAAATCGGTGGAGAGCGGCCATGTCCCACAAATTATGGAGGACAATGTGATTTTCATGTTCCTGAGTACGAACTTAGTAGACCAAAAATAAAGTTGATGGTAGTTTGTCCCTTGATAGGGGAACACTTTAATTTGAAGTAATATTCGACTAGTAGTAGTCAAGTACTTCCTACTAGAACGGGTTGGACGAACCACATGTTCGAACCTTGCAATTAGCCCATCACTTAGGCCCTTTGTACGCCCCGTAGAGTTGCAGCCACTTCACACATCATACATATGTACATTGTACCACCGAAGTGAGTATGATGTCATCAGTAGTGAGCCATATAAATCAGAGTGTCACGCCGAGGAATCGAACCCCATCTCGTTCCACTCATGATTCAGTGATGGCCAAGCAGACGTGGTTTAACCGCCACGGCTACGCTACCTCTCTAATATTTGACTAACTAACCTATTAAGAGACAAACTGCCAACAACTTGATTATTGGTCTTACTCTAACTAGTAACTAAGTTCGTACTCAGGATCATAAAAATCACATTGTCCTCCATAAATGGTGGGACATGGCCACTCTCCACCGGTTTGTTTTTTTCAAACGCCTATTGCCAAGCTATGTCCCGCAGACGAACTTAGCCGACCACATATTCTTAAAATGCACCAAAACATTTACACACAAAATTGCAGCTTGATTTTAGTCAGACAATTAGTTACATGCTCTCTCCTCGACTACAATTAGTTACATGCTCTCTCCTCGACTACAATTATGACTTATTGGATGGTCCTAAAAGTTTTTAAATATGTTAATTTTTTTTAAAGTTTTATTTGTTCACGCCCTTGGATATCGATTAAGATAGTGTTTTTAATTAAACAAATTTGTTATCAATCTATGACTAAATTCCTAAAATTTATTTGTTATGAATATTCATTTCGTCAAAAATTCCTGTGGAAAAATAATCAGTCATTGTATGTTCTTAAATTATTTATATTTCTCTTTATCTAATTCATAGTNATAATTTTTTTAACAATCTTTGACTTATTTTATATAAATAAAACAAACACCAATAAAATGTTCAGGTATGTAATTGACTAAAATATTTCATTACTCAGCATGACCAATTTAATATAATTTATATTTAATTCAATTCTATATGTATAATTTTTAATTTATTATTGTAAAAGATCTGTTGTAATTTTAAAATTGTAAATTTTTCAGGTTTGAAAATGTCTCAAATAGGAGACGAAATATAACCAAATAAATATTAATTTAAAAAAAAGCAAATGCTTGGCTTTCTTTTTTATTAATTTTAACTTATATAAAAAAAACCCCTGAAGACTCAAAAAATAAGGAAATTATATTTTTAAGAAATGTTTGTTTAAATTGTGATATAATGTAAGTATCTAATTGTAAATTGTGATTTAAATATAAGTGTCTAACTTTGCATTATTGATCTAATTGTGATGACTTTTTACAAACTTATACAAAGTTTTATAACAGAGACTTTTTAAATTCCAGATAGGTATGCCACTAAAATTGTAATTGTTTAATTTAATTTTTTTAAGGGGATAGATAAAGAAGATAATATACATTTATAAATCTATTATACATGGCTCACTATGTTTTACTTAATACAGACATTGTTACAGGATTTCTTGATTTACAATTATTGGTGTATGGTTTATGAAAATTAGTTAGGCAAAAGCAACATTCACTCAAATATAGCTCCTGAATATAAAATTAAAATAATAAATTTAAAATGATCATAGACAGATATATATATATATAAATTAACCAAACCTTATATTACAAGATTTTTTAAAAAAGATGTGACTGGAATACAAAAAAAGAGAGAAAGTAAATAAGGCGTGGAGAGCGTATAGTGTTTTAAATAATATGCAGTTTGGCCCCATTTTAATACCACAGGTAACACATAAAATTATATATTTTATGATAATATTATATTTTATCCAATATTAAAAAATAAATGTATTACAATACGTCTATCCCCACCAAATATTAAGTGCAAAAAAATATTTTAACCTCTATTAAAAGTAATTCATATCTATTATTTAACAAAGTCAAATTAAACCAACAAATAATATAACTTACAGTATTTTTCTTTTAAATTAATAATACAAGAACTGAGTTATCTCCACCATAAATTTATTAAATCAGTCAGTTATAATATTGGACCATTTTAGGACCAAGAAAATAATTAAAAATATTAATTAAGAATAAAAGGACGGTTCTTAAAAAGAAGAAAAAGAAAAAATGTGAAGAAGATAATTCCAACCTATTATAGCACTAATTGATAACTATACTCGTAATAGGGTCATGAATAAAATACTTGAATAAAGACTGGTTTTGAAAATAGGTAACTGTTAAATAAATGTCATTTAAATTGCATGTGACATTTAGTCTGAATCAATCTATTTCAATCGATTCAGGACTAGAACTATCAAGAGAGATGTTTTCTGAAACATCAGCCCATTCACCGTCTTCACCCCATCCATCCGTGTCCATTTCTAAGTTGGATGCTGAAAGTCTGCTATTTACATTGAAATTATTTTTCTTTTCTGATATGGGGCTAGGGAGACGGAGGATTGAGGCTCGGGATATCACTGGCTCCATGTCGGAGAAGAAGTCAACTTCCTCAGAAGAGATGGGCTTGACTTCAATAGATTTCAAATCAAGGTTTTCCAACTGAGGAAAAGTATCCGAGGGAGGCACAGAGCTGAAATCTGAAGGGTTCGATGAAGCATTTGATATAAGTTCTTGAATATCCTGGAACAAAGTAATGATGGTATTTTTTTTATCTAAAGGTTAATTAAATTTTTTACATGAAGGGTATACAAGGGGGGATACTTCCTGATTATGAATCCTAGATTTGGTTTTTCAGATATATGGCAACCCTACTGTTTTGACATTAAAATAAATTATCCAAAAATATTTTGAAAAACCTACACCTTGGGAATAAATTTTAAAGAAAAAAAATGTATAAATATTGTCAAATCACCATACCCAATTAAGTGTAGTTTTAACTAATTTAGTGGAAGGAGATGATGAGTAACAATTTAAGTGAGTGCTTCAAAAACTTAAAATAAGAAGTTATTTTATTAATAAAATAAGAATGATAACAATCTAGGTTATCAAGTGAAGACAGTCTTATCATAGCTTCTGTAGCTTTCATCAATCTTATTCTTTGAGAATCTAAGCATTCCCAAGAGCAGTGGTTCCCAACCGGTGGGTTGTGGAAGAATTTTTGATGGGTCGTGGCAAAAAGTGAATGATCAAGTCAAGGGAAAATTGTAAACATTGCTTTACTTGCCGTTAATAAGCTTAAATATTTTATAGTTTAATTTTGTATACCTATAATTTTGACATAATATAGACTTATAGTAAAGGTTCCTTATTTCACTGCTATCTTGCTTCTTGCCACCTCTAATCACATAATTTTAAGGAATGTTATAATATTTATTTACTGTATCATGGGTCATGAAATATTTTAACAACCAAAAGTGGGTCCCCAGACACAAAAGGTTGGGAACCACTGCCCTAGAGCATCTAGAATATTATTTAAAAGAATTGTAAAGAAAATCTGAAACTAGATCCTAGATGATAGTTTAGATTCACTAACCATGTATAGATAAAAAAAGAAAACAACAATTTTAAAACAGACCTGTGACGCAGAAGGAATGACTTCTTGAGGAATCGTAGGGCTATCCCAATTTTGCCAAGTTTCATCTTCCTCCTCAATAGAAGGAATAACAGGCATCATCTCTCCACCATCTGGTGAGTGTCTTTCACTCAATACCTTGGCCACTCTATCATCTACAGCTACTGAAAATTAACAAGAATTGTATTAAGCAATACCACTTTATTTATTAATAATTACTATCAATATAAATTAAGAAGGTAGCCCTCAAATGTTTTGGATACTGTAACAAATGTATTTTGTAACAAAAACTATTTTTTATTTAACACTCTATGATCCTTCATCAAAGACTCAACTATCTTCAACTTAACATTCATAAAGTCAACATCTTGACAGTTTGTCATAAGTCATAACGATGTCATACATGACACCAATACTTGACATCGTTACAATACTATTCCTTTAAATTGTATTACCATAGGAATCAATAGGTCTATAATAAACATTTACTCTATAGGATATAAAAATCCAAAATCAACAATGGGTCCTAAAGCTGTTTATACAAAGGTTTTAATGGGGACTGTAAGTTTATAGAGATGCAATAATTAGATTATTAAAATCAAAGAGCCAGCAACAAATTTACAATTACACTGGAAGCCCTCTTAACTGGCCACCGTTTGACCAAACCGGACCTGGGCAGATAACAGAGTGGGCAGTGAAACTGATTTTTTTTTTTTTTTTTATAACAAGCAAATTCATAAGACTTTTAGGTGTAGTGGTCTTTGGCTCTGCAAATATCAATAGTGAACACTTCTCCTCAGGAGTTATCTTTAACTTACAGGAACAATGGTTGTATTGAATAGGTATATGCACGTAAAAAACAATATCAAACTAAAAATGGAATCCTGGAGAGAATATGAATCCTATTATTTTCAGTGGACCTAGGAGCATTTTTATGTAGGGGTGGGGAATACTATGTAATATAAAAATTTAATAATGGGTACATAATATTATTACCTGTCACTGCTTCATCATGTAGAGTAATAGGACAAATACTAGAAGGTTCCATTGCCTAGACAGACAAAATATATTATATGGATTAGATTTACACAGTCAACTGCCGCGGAACCTCGATAACTCAAACCTTGATATCTCAAAATTCTTGGTAAGTCAAAGTGATTTCCATTTCCCTTGCTAATTCAAGATTGCTAATAATCTAAACTTGATAAATCGAAGTAAGACATTCCATTGGATTTTAAGTTATTGAGGTTCTAGTGTTCTTGAAAAAAGAAGTTTTAAATGAGGAATAATATAACTGTGGAAAATAATTGAATAGAAATAATTTTAAACATACTTCAAGAAAAATAATATATATAATTACAATTTTATTTACCTTGGGCCTACCATCCGAAAATAATTTAAGCCTTTTCCCACCAATTACAATAGAAGATCCTAGAATAGGAACTAGATCTGCAAGTGACCTTAAAGTGGCTGCTACAAGTGAGTCATTCGGATCTTTTATGCCTAAAAGGAGCTGTGGACCAAACAAACAAGAAATATTAATACAGGGTGATTAAAAAAGAACAAACTGATTCTATGATCAAATATTTTGTAAGTAAATGTATCAATCAGAATGAGGGAGTGGCTGTTTGAAAGTTTAGGTTCTGTAGGAAAGGTTAGGTCTAAGTTTCAAATTGTTTTCACGTGACCGCACCAGGTTCATTGGTCTCCCAATCATTGGTCAATTCATTGGTCTCAGTTGTTTCTTGACTGTCAAAATGGCGACTCCTCAACAGAAAGCGTTCTGTGTTCTCGAGTTTGCAAAAATTAAATCATAGTTTGTGATTTTTTCCTCTGGAGCTTTTTAAAGCATAGTCTTTTTCCCCCATTAACAACTGACCTGAATAACTTAAAACATTGACTAACAATCAATTCAATTGATCCTTATTTGCTTGTGTTTGGGATGAATTCTCATATTGTTTTGATGTCCGTGCTACAAGTGGTTATTGAACACTTTTAACATGTGAAATAAAACTTGACTGTGAGTAGAATCATTGTATTATAAGTCTGATTTTTTTTGCTATTTTTCCTTAATAAAATATTTAATCATGGAATCAGTTCATTCTTTTTGAATCACCCTGTATATCACATTTTACTTGTGACTTATTGATAATATAAGATAATATCTTCACTAACCAATTAGTATAATTATGTTTTCTCATATTATGAAAGATTATAATATCATAAGAAACAGACTGGTTTAGAATACGTATAAGGAAAGATTATTATGACTAAGACTAAACACTCCCCTCCCCTCCCAGATGACACATTAACAGAGAATTACAATAAATGTGGCAGAGAAACTCTACAAAAGTTATTTATTGCAAATTATGACTCATAAAGTAGAAAAATAAAAATAAAAATAAACTATTTTAAAACTAATTTACTAATAAATTACTTCAGGAAGTATGGTTTGCAACTGTTGGGGTGTAAACAAAAGGCAGAAAGACGAAAAGTAAGAAAGTAAAGTCATCCGAACTTGAAGATCCCTCACACAAAAAATTGATATCAGTCTCGGTACCATTTCACTTCGGAATACAGACTCACTGAGTAAGTTCTCTGGATTCTTTTCTAGAAATAGATAAAAAGATAAGAAATACTTAGAATATGGTTAAATATTAGTATAAACTTACATTTTTGGGGAATTATATTTTTTATTATTAAAAAATAAATAATTACCAGATTTAGGAGTAAGTATTTTAGGAAGGACATGCTGTTGTGCTGTAGAATCCAAAAGAACAAGTCTGGACAAAAGAAGACCACCAAGCTGACCAGCCACTATTTTATCATCGTAATCTCTCAACCTCTCAATTAAACAACTGAAAAAATAAATAAATAAACACAAAATAATAAGTACCTGGGAAAACTGTGGGTACATAACTGTAGCGAAGGTGGTAAAAATGAGAGTAAATTTGGAAAACTCGCACATACTATAAAGAAGAATTAATTAAATAAGTTCTTCATTTCAGAGACTTAGGATTTTTAAAAGTTTGGTTGTTTGAATTTTTGGTGTAAAAATTGACCGATTTAAACGAAATTTGGAGTAAAAATGCTTTTCAGTGTTTGTGACAACTGTATAGCTTTTTGAAATTTCACAAGATTTTTTTAGTCAGCATGATGTGTTATAAATCAATTTAAAGGGAGTAATCTCTTAGTTTATAATGTAAATTATTAATAGTATTTATCTTACATGTTCCACTTGATTCTGAGTATATCACAAGCTTATTTGCTAAAAAATTCCCTAAATACGCGAATTCGAAATACAGCACATCACTAGTATTAAAAAAATATACATTACAAAGGTGGGGGATAAAAGTCTAAGTTATAGACTTAAGAGGACTTAGGTAGGTCTAAGTTATAGACTTTCAGGAGACTTAGGTATCCTGAATATTATAAATGATTGATCATCTTTAAGAACAATAATTACAATCAAAATCTTTGATTGAGATTAACCCTCTTATTGACGTCCAATCAAGCTGAAACTTGGGACATAGACTCTGCACCAATACAAACACATACTATCAAATTTTAGGTTTAATCACCCTAACACACACTGATTAACGTTGTTGCTTGTAAAAACTTAATAACAGTGATATTTATGAACATGTTTAAAGCATTTTCTAAAAACAAACAACTTGTCGATGAATCACACAACCAAAATGCATATACAATGCAATATACAGGATTTACAAAATCAAACATTGTTTTTATGGGTTAGTATTATTTTTGATGGACTTATTTTTTCCATTATCGTTTTTTATATAAGTTGCTCTTTAAAACTAAACCATAAAGTACAGAGTGATTCAAAAAGAATGAACCGATTCCATGATTAAATATTTTGTAAGTATAATGCATCAATAGGTTTGTTCCAACCACACCTCAAACTAGTTTCAAACTGTACGACGCATGTGCATTAGCAAAAAACGTTCAAGTGTGGTCCGATGCGCACTCATCGGACAGTTCCAAACCAGTTTGAAGTGTGGTTAGAACAAACCTAATCAGAACGAGGGAGTGGCTGTTTGAAAGATTAGGTTTCTAAGTTTCAGATGATTGTTACCAGATCGCACCAGGTGCATCGGTCTCCCAATGACGCTCAGTTGTTTGTTGACTGTCAAAATGGCGACTACTCAACAGAATGCGTTCTGTGTTCTCGAGTTGGCAAATTTAAATCAATGTTTATGATTTTTTTCTCTGGGGCTTTGTAAAGAATAAAGTCTTTGTTCCCCCTATTATCAACTGATCTGAATAGCTTAAAAATTAAATAACAACGATCAATTCAATTGATCCTGACATTATGCTTTAACGTGATTGGGAAGAATTCTCTTATAGTCTTGATGTTGTCTGTGCTGCAAGGGGTGGCCGTATTGAACACTTGTAAGGTGTGAAATAAAACTTGACTGTGAGTAGAATCATTGTATTATAAGTCTGATTTTTTTTTGCTATTTTTCCTTAATAAAATATTTAATCATGGAATCGGTTTATTCTTTTTGAATCACCCTGTATACTAATAAAAGAAAAGTAATTATACTCTCAATTTTTAGTGCATTATCTTTTTTAAGTCAAAAAATATACAGGGTAGTCCAAAAGTCCTCCCCCTCTTAACTTTTTTTTTGGTGGGGGGGGGGAGACTTTTGAACCACCCTGAATAACTGTAAACTTTTTTTTGGCAGAAATTGACTACTTCTTAAAGTACTTATAATCATCAGGCAAGAAGTACCAATGCATTACCTTTTATGAGGGTACTTATATTCAGGAGTGATGTAAATGTAAGATATAATATTTACCCAAAGAACTCCATTTTCTCTGTTTCAGTTTTTAGAGGGAGTTCAGTGAGGAAAGTATGTATATGAATAAATTGATGAGAGAAGAAAGGATGATCAAGAAGTCCTTTTAAAGAAGTTCTCCGAGAGCAATCACTATTTTGTAAATCTTTCATACACACTTTGAGGAAATCAGGCATACCTATTACTTCCCCTGCAACATAAAAAACAGCATATAACATAAGAGTACTGTTGAGATGAGTATTGCAGCCACAGTTTAAACTTTGTAAATGTTTTGTACCTAATATCTGATGCTAATCGAGTAAATGGTGACAGACTGTTATAAAAATTGGAAATGATATTTTGACAAGACAAACAATTTGTAAATGCCAATAAAAACGTTTCTATTGATACTTAGCAGAAGAATGTATAACTTTAAGAGTGGAGGTAATGAAAAACCAACGAACAACCAAATAACAACGCACCAATTATGATAAGTTAAGTTCAAAAACTATTCTTGCAACATTGCAAGTTCAAGTATTTGAGTGAAATTGGCTGTTAGGAGGAGGAGGAGGAGGCATAATGACAGGCTAGGACAACTATTTTATATTTGATGCACAAATGTTTAATATGATAAATGGAATTTAATTTATTGGAGCCAAGAAAAATCATATAATCTAATTAAGTGCTTCACAAATAGTTTTTGAATGTTTTCTTTATTGTTCTGAACAAAAGGTGTGTATAGAAGTAACTTCCAACTCAATAAATAAATATATATTTCATTAAAAAACAGATAAGAAAGAGGTAAATTTAATGAAGTGAAAATATAGTACACAATTTCATGAATTTAAAATAAAAAAGCATTAGCATCAAATGAAGTGGAGCAAAAGTATAAATCTTTTACAACAAGCAAAATTAAGATTTCATTTACTTATTTGTAAAATTTTTATCTAACATGTCCTCAAAACTAAGCACATTATTAGGACATTCAAAAAGGATAGCTCATCCAATTAAACATCTAATTGATGGGGTCATTAACGGGAAACAGGTACCACCTCTCTGGGAATCAAATCTGATAAGTAGGTGCTAGGGTAGAGGCTTCAGACATGTGCAAAACCACTTGGCAAAGCCTTTCCTTAACTCGTACTGTTTTACCTTTATGATCAGTATAAATAAAGTGCCAAAGTTTATTCTTAAGCCGCGTCCACACCAGTCGCGCATCGTGTTTGCAAACAGGGATGCGCGGCCGGTGTGGACGGCACTGCGCGCACGAACGAATGCTTGCTTGTGTTCACGGGCGCTCCAAGTAGAGTCGGTACATCAAAGGATGTTTGCTGTTTGTGGGCGTTTGGTGTGGACGCGTTTTGAGCAAACTCCTTGNCACGTGGAGAGGATGCCGGAAGAAAGAGCTCCTAAGAAGGTCTTCAAAGGAAGTCCAGGAGGAAGAAGGTTAAGAGGGCGCCCAAGACTTCGGTGGAACGACCGAAGTCTGAACGAAGTTGAAGATGACCTCCGACGCCTGGGAGTAAGAAGATGGAGGACTGTGGCCCAGGATAGAGACCTCTGGAAGCAAACTGTGTTGCAGGTCCAGGCTCTTCAAGAGCTGTAGCGCCAGGGATGTATGTATGTATGTATGTATGTAATTAAACTAATATTCTCCAATTTTTTTACTATCTTATAGCCTTTATTGGTTTTATGTAAATAAAAAAAGAGGATAGATTGTAAAAGATATGAGTCAATATAAATCTAAGACTAAAAACCATATTAAATAGATAAATATATAAATGCCATAAAAGTTCAAAAATGCGTCATACTATTTTCTTAAAAAAATATATTGTTTCTAAGCTTATAACTAAAGGCACAGGCCTATAGGCCCGCGTAAAATCAAATTATACATTGATATTTATATTTTTTTCACCAAAAGAAAAGATTTCTATTTGTATGAAATTTCTTTATGTTTTTGCGTTTTATTTTTGTAGAAATAATAATCTTAAATGATGATGATGTAGTGTATAAGAAAAAAATTAAGAATAACTGGGAACAATGACAAACATTTGCAAACACCTGTTTGTCAAGAATGCGCGTCCGGTGTGGACGTCGTGTTTGCAGTTGTTTGCAAATGTTTGCAAACCCTGTTTGCGAATGCGCGTTTGGTGTGTACAAGGCTTTACTGAAATTGAGAGAGTAACACTGTTAAATATATCAATCATTCTTCCGTATAGAGTTATTAACAAATTGTATTACCTTTTAACTTAGATAGGACTTCTTCACAAAGGATTCCAAAAGCATATTGATCAATAGCTGAAAGAGGTTTTGGCACAGCTTTCTTTTCGTCAGGAGAAACTCCTCGTTCATAGCGACATTTCCGTGATTCTTCTAGAAAACTACCGCTGATCTTACTGAATCTGTAAAAACAAATTATCACTCAACTTAGAATTTTAATAGGTATTAAGCCAGGTACTCTCTGTGAGATGACTCATATTGATTTTTTTCACACAAAGAACATTTATTTAAACAGAAAAACAACTTTTAGAGGAAGATGGTACCTAATTTCACAAAAATGCCGTAAGTAAAAAAAAAATATAAAGAGCAAAATATATATAAAAATTTTAGATTCAGTAATATATGTATATAAGCCCTTTACGGCTACAAGAACAAATATAAATTCATAAAATTATTCATAAATATAATAATTATAGAAAAAATTACCTCATTTACCTTCCTTGGCAGTAATTATAATATATGTAGATACACTCATTTAAAGACTATTATTTTCAATAAATTCTATTTTTAAAAATGTATAACTATAAAATAGGGTTTACAATAATTCATTGTCAGTGAGTACAATATAATATAAATACCTAAACCTAATTATAGGTGGAGGAAAAAGGTAAAGGGATAGAAAAGTGTGATAGATTTAGTCTGTGGGGGAACATAATATCCTATTTCTTATTTTGGTGACACTGGCCAACAATATATCATTCAGTACTCAAAGGGATTAAGGATTGTTTATAGGTAAAATTTCCACTGCTGACCCTCATAGGGCCATTGTTATTATTATTATTATTATTTTTTAATATGGAGCACCTATTTAAATTAAAATAAATAATACAAAATATACAAACGAGCACAAGTAGTCTAGTCCACCCAATTTCCAATGACCTTCTGATGTCACATAAATAGCTGCTTGACAAACGTTATTATGTGAACACTGTGCCTGAAACATCACAAATTAAATTTATAAATTGTAGTAGAATCGTGATTTTTAAACTTGTAAAACAAAGCATCAAATTGTTTCAGTAATAACTAACAAACCTTGTCATGAAGAAACATTAAAGCTTTTAGAATACTGTGCAAGCCAATACATATTTGTAAAGGAGTCTGGCTTCTAATAACCAAAGGTAAAGGTTGTACTTCTTCAGTAGCAAGATGGAACTGGCTGTTTATTTTCCACGATGCAACATACTTCAAAATATTTGGATGTCGATACAGCATAAGATTCTGAAAATAAATAAAAATAATAATAAAATAAAAATAAGTTGATAATAATAAAAAGTTAAAATGATCTTTAACACTACATAGTTAAGTGCTTGTTAAACCCAATGCTTGTCACTTATAATGCTCAAGATCTATGACTGAAGATAACAAAATCTTTACAACCGGCAGTTTCATTCCCAAGACAGAAAATAAGGTCAAATAGGTTAAACTACTTCCAAATTTAATTCTTTGTTTGTTTTTTTTGGCATCCTAAAGGATTCCAGTCAAGAACTTGCCAACATAATAATATATAGTCGGCATTCTAACAAGTGGTACCCACTTTCTGTCCTTCCCTGAAGAACTTGCATCATGTTATTTTATACCACACTAAAAATATCAAATACTTATGATTTACAATGTAATCCTTTATAATATCGAGAAGATAACCTTAAAAATATTTTTTTGTTGCCAAGCTAGGTCTACCAAATTTTTTTCAATAAAATAAATGTTTGTTTTGATTAGTTAGTCTTTAAATAGACATAACAACTTATCTACACAGATATGTAAATTCATTTTACTTTTTTTTTACTAAATTTAAAATTAAGCCTGTTGCCACAGGCCTAAAAGCTCGTTAAAATATACATAATATATTACTAGTATTACTATGTGGTAGTACTATGTATTACTATGAACTAAATCTCTCTTGCACCAACATTTTAAGAATTCTATGGAGGCACCAGTTAATAAAGACTTGTGGCTTAGCTGTGCTTTCAGCTGACAGCCATATCTCCAATCAATATGACAATACAAATTTCCTATGTTTATAAACACAAATGTAAATAAATTATGTACTAAGTTCTACAGTTTGGTGATAGAGGCAAAGCAAGGGACAAAGTGCTATGGACCTGCTAGCTCTTGCTGTTTGTTTCCTTATAGCATAACAAATCATTTTGAGTGATCTCACAATTTAAGTACATAAAGGAATAGGATTTCCGTTCATGGCTGACTAAAATTGGCTCCCGCTTGATTATCTTCCTCAGTCTTTTATTTTATTTCTGACTAGTATAAGTTGATTAAAATTAACTAAACAATATAAATAGAACGTAGAGGTGGAAGTTAGCAAAATGTTTTTAATTAAACAAGCATCCTATGCTAGAATTTGTTTGCAGATCTGACTCTGTTGTTGTTAAAAAAAAATAATTGGTTTATAAAATGTATTTAATCCATGAATAAACATATTATATGAGTCAATTTGGGTGTGTTTTGGCATTTTTTCCTTAATTTTTTAAGGTATCTGAACTAAATTTAGCACACGCATTTGACATCTTCCTGGTAAAAATAATAGTACACTTTTCTTCCCTAACACTCACTCATTTTCAAGCTGGAGGCCATTAATGTAGTACTTTTGAGGCCAAATTCCCGCTAATCACCTTTTAAGCTCTCTATATCGAAAACTCTTGGTTTGGAATCACAAATTTTCCTACAAAGCTTGCTTTAATGATACAGACCTTTGGTATGAAAGACTTATCTCTTATTCGCTTTCTCTTCTACCTCTCGGTGTAGAGAATTTACACAAAGATTTCCAGCCACTTCTATCCTGTGACTTAATCACAGCTTGAGACCAGGTGATTCCTTTCTCCCTAAAGATGTTGGAGAGGTTATCTTTCCAGGTAACTCTTCTTCTTCCTCTGGGGCGTCGGCCGTCAATGCGTACCTCCAGAGCTTGTCGAGGGAAACGCTCCTCTCCTATTCTTTGCACATGCCCAAACCATCTTAATCTATTTACATTGACTACCTGAATTATAGGTGTAGTCCCAAGGTTATCCCTGATTACCTGATTCCTCACTCTGTCTCTTCTAGTTTTCCCAGCTACAGACCGCAGGTATCTCATCTCCTGAGCTTGTACTCTACTTTCTAGTTTGCTAGTTAGTGCCCAGGATTCAGATCCATAGCTTAGAATAGGTACATACGTGGACTTATATACCGCTATTTTAGTTTTGCTGGAAATTTCTTGCTTTCTAAGGAACTTGTGGTTTACTGCATAGAACATCCTTCCGGCTGCAGTAATTCGGCTACTGATGTCCAAGTTCTGTTTCCCGTCCCTGCTAATTTCCACTCCTAGATACTTGAAATTGTCCACTTGCTTTAGCTGCTCTCCCTTTATGTCTATCTTATGTCTACGGTCTTCTCGAGCAATCACCATCGTCACAGTCTTTTCTAAGTTTATTTTCAAACCCCTCTTTTCCATTTCTCTATTAAGAAGGTTCATGTTATATTGAAGCTTGCCTTCGCTGTCAGCAAGCAGAACTATGTCGTCGGCGTACGCCAGGATATTTATATTTGGCATTTTCAGACGCCAGCTACCAATATTTAACCTCCTCATTCCTTTGCAGCTTTTAATTACCTCATCCATCAGCACTATGAATAGCAGGGGGCTCAAAATGTCTCCCTGTCTGACTCCTGCTGTTGTGAGGAACTCAGAAGAGGTGTTGTTAGCTGTTCGCACATAGTTTCGGCAGGTACTATAAAGACTTTTGATTCTGCTGATAAGCTCCTCTGGAACATTCCTTTGTCTTAAAACTTTCCAAATTTCCTTCCTTGGGATGCAATCGAAAGCCTTTTCTAGATCTATAAAGCTGGCATGTATTTCTTTATCATACTCTATAGCCTTCTCACTTATTTGACGGATGGTAAATATAAGGTCTTGAGTACTCCTGTTCGGCCTAAATCCACACTGCGCTTCCTCCAGCTGGTTTTCTACATTCACTCTTAGCCTTCTTTCAAGAATTCTACTATATATTTTTCCGGGGACACTAAGAAGAGATATGCCCCTATGATTCTTGCAATCCCTGTTGTCACCTTTCTTATAAATTGGGATTAGCACTGCTATCTCCCAGTCCTTTGGAATCCTGCAAGTTTGCCAGGCTAGAGTAAGAACTCTTAACAGCATATCTTCTCCTACTTGTCCCATACATCTCAGCATTTCTGGGCTTACTCCATCATGTCCGGCTGACTTTCCTAAACTCATCTTTTGCAGGGCTCATCTTATGAAAGACTTATTTGGGGTCTTTTCTGTTAATCCTCCCCCCCCCCACGCTTTCCGAGCGCTTTTTCACGTATACAAGGTTGCACCCTTTAACTTTTGTGGGTCATTCCGATATTCCACAACTGTCTAGTATAAAGAAAGCTAAAAAAAAATGTGCTAGGTAGATCACCTCATTTCTTATTGGCATACATACATAAATAAACACATTTTCAAGAAAGAAAAAGGTTAAAAAAAACACAACTTACAGCTTAAAAATCTTTCTTTTTTTTTTCTTTTTTTTTATAGGAAAGACAGTGCATAAAGTTATCAGAGTGAAAATGACATGTCATGGCAAGATGGACAAAGACATGTAATACTTTGTAAATATTGGACTCCCAGCTCTCGATGCAAGGAAGGGTTTATTAACACCAATAGGAATTAGAATATGTATTAGGTTTTCTCTCAAAACTATATTGAGATAACAACAATATCTACACTTCATTGTTTTGGTGACAAAGGTCAAAAAATGTGTTTCATAAGGTTATTTCAACAAATAATAAGGACATTTTATCAGAATTGTATTGTATTGGACAGAGGTGGGAAAAAGTAGTAATATATATATATAAAACGATAAATAATAAAGTTCTCAACCTAGTGAGTAGTTTTTTAGCCTATTGTACACTAGACAGTTGTGGAAAATTGAAATGCTCCATAAAAGTTAAAGGGTGCAATAAAAGGATATTTTATCAGTATTGTATTGTATTGGACAGAGGTTGGAAAAAGTAGTTATTTATGTATAACGATAAATAATTAAGTTTTCAACCTAGTGATTGGCTTTTCAGCCTATTGTACACTAGACAGTTGTGGAGTATCGGAATGACTAATAAAAGTTAAAGAGTACAACCTTGTATACGCGAAAAAGCACCTGGAAAGCGCGGGGGGATTAACAGAAAAGACCCCTGATTTATTCAAGATGGTGGCCTAGATCTTCCAAACCATTTCGTCTAGAAACTTTAAATTTGGAAATAAGTTACTTCCTATGATATAAACATGTTTTATAAGGGATTTTGCAATAGGACTTTTAAATTCAAAATGGCGGCCATATACATGTTTAAAAGCAAAGTCCCCTCACTAATGTATTCTGGAATAACCAAACTTGATATAGTATTGATTTAGAAGTTCACTAAGCAAGGTTTTTTGTGATTTACCATATTAATTCGAAATGGCGAACTTTCATAAGTAATTTTTGAAATTGTGCTACCATGAGAACCACTTCATCTTGGACCTTGAAATTTGAAAATGTCCCTTCTTATAACATTACACGTGTCCTATAAAGGGATTTTGCAATCAGACTTTTTAATTCAAAATGGAGGCTGTATACAGGGTGGCAAAAAAGTACAGAAATCCCTGAATAACTCTTCAGAAATTCATCTTTTTGAAAAATCTTACATACAAAAGTTTCAGGATTTTTCCTTAGCTATTCAATGGTGACCTTGGATTTGACCTTAACATTGCCCTTCAAGGTCATTTGAAGGTCAACTTTGATACTTTAAGTGGGAACCCCTATTTTTAAATGCGGATTTGAAAAGAGCAGGAAATTTTACTTTTTTTTCTTGTAGGTCGACCACATCCTCGTCCATGACCAGAAAAAAGACTATGAAGAAAAAAAATTGAATAAAAGTACGACAAATAAATTAATAAAAAAAAGGGGGAAGGGTTGAAATGGCCTTGAAGGTCATGGTAAAATATGGTGTAGGCCATGGTCAAGGCCACTATTGGAGGGAAAAATTTGGTAATTTTAAAAACAAATTGAAGGTTCTTATTGAAAAAACAATTCGACCTTGAAATGACCTTAAAGGTCATGCTCAAAGACATGGTTAAGGTCATATTTTACGTAAAATTTCCTGCTCTTTTTTAAATCCGCAATAAAAAATGGGGGTTATTATTTAAAATAACAAAGTTGTCCTTTAAATGACCTTGAAGGTCCCCATTGAATAGCTAAAGAAAAACCCTAAAAAAATGATATAGGTAACTTTTTAAAAAAAAAAAAAAAAAATGCATTTCTGACGAGTTATTCAGGGGTTTCCATACATTTGTGCCACCCTGTACATAATATACAGGGTGGTTTAAAGATATTATTTTTAAAAGCCAAGCCCTTTTACTTACCAATTCAACACTTCAATCTCGGAAATCGTGAATGCTAGACTCAAACTTGGTACAGTAATTCTTTTATTGATTTAGATGTTTACTAAGCAAGGTTATATTATGATTTAGGGCCTTAAAATTTGGAAATTAGTTTCTTCAAATCACATAAAAATTTCCTTTATAAGGATTTTATGATCTACTGTTTAGATTCAAGATGTCAGCCATATATTTGTATTATATAAAAAGTATTTTTAAGCCACCTATGCACTATTAAATTTTGGAAACGGAAGAGGCTAGAATTACTATACGAGCATTAGGGAGTTTTTTGATGATTCATATACGTTTGCCAACGTGATAATTTTATAATGCAAGATGGCGAACACTTTTATGTAATTTTGCTGTACATCTTTGGAACCATTTGAACTAAAACCATGAATTCCTTTAACTTATTATGACATAAACGCGTATTATAAAGATACACAAAACTTTACAATTTAACTTTTAAATTCAAGATGAGGCTACAATTATTTAAAAAAAGCAAAACTCCCTTACTCAATTATTAAAATATATTAAACATTACAATAGCTGAACTTAGAAGTATGATTATGTGATGTCCGCTAAGCAAGGTTTCATTGATCTGGTATTTTAAATGAAGATGGCGCATATAGTCATGCAATAGTTTTCTTTATTTTAACATATTTTATGGGTGAATCTATTTTCAGAATCATTTTGACTATAACCTTGAATGTTTGCTTAGTATGACATAAAGGTGGTAACAAATGGGTGAGTAAAAAAGATGGAGTACTTCAGCTGGTTGTTTCTATAAATTACACTTTTGAATAGAAATGAAATTAAAAATAAATAAGCCAGACTATAGCTTCGCCTATAAAACGAATTCTCCTGCATCTTACCCTATTATTTTGTAAAACCATAAACATGATTATATATAATTAAATTTTTAATTCTGGAATGATCTATTTGTGGTGTTTTTAAAAGGCCTACATTGAAGTAGAACTTGAAAAGTACCATAGAAATCTATGGTATTTTAATGAAGTTTGTGAAAGTTTATTACAAAACTTGACTAAGATCGTTGACCTTTCATTGAATTTAAAATTAGTGTAACTCGTCAATGGATACGAGAGACTTACCTTAGCAAATTTTTCTAAGGCAGAATCGTTTGATATTGCTCCTGGTCCAAGAAAGACAGTGACTCTCTTCGAGGGCTGAATGCCATAAGTAGCGGCATGGAGAGACCAAAAGCTTCCAGTTTCGATAGATTTGTCCTCTATAACTAATCCAGAGGGTTGACTATTGCCGTTCCCCATTTTTTAATTAAAACTTCCAACTAGTGAAACTACTAATTTCATAAATAAACAATATCATTTTGGAACAATTTGACAAATGAACTGTATAAATGATTCGCGGTTAAAGCAGTAATTCAACGTTTAACAAATTCCGATTACATTTAAAATAAGGATATTATTACATTTACAATATTAAAACATTTTGCACTAGCCGCAAAATATTTGGTTACTTTCTAATTGGAATAAAAGTAAAATATAATCATAAACGAAAAAAGCGACAAAAATTTGGCAAATTATTTTTTCTTATCAACCTGATAGGGGAAGGAGGTTACAAGTACATTTGATGTTATGATAAGAATTAAGGTTATGATTACTTATCAAGTTTGAGGTCATCAGAAGCTTACAGTTGTAGTTAATTTTTTCCGCCAGTGATATTTCATAAGACGTCCTGTGCGATTGTATAATTGTAACTACTGATCACTTCCGCTCTTACCGTACGCGAAATAATTGTCTCATCTTTAAACTGGAACTGTGTACTAATAGGTTTTTCATCTTACGTTGCTCCTTTACTAATAAGGTATAGTTGTTAACATTGTTAAACATTTGGATGATATATTATTGATTGATGTAACTTTCAATTTACCTAATTTGATTTAATCTAATATCTTTATCAATTTAATACCACTCGCTTCTTTTTATCTTCTCTCGTTCTGTTGTACCAAGGTGTAACCTCTTTTGATTCTCAATCCCTTTACATAAGCATTCATGTGTGTTTTAATCTATATTTAGTTTAAAATAATCTGGATTTTTGAGCTTGGAATTACAAAAAAGTGTACTAATTTGCAATTTCCATTATGCTACTCTTGGTAGGAAAAATACTAACTTATCTTCAGTGAATTACATGGCCCGGAGTTCTTTACTATAGGTCTTAGATAGCTTTTCCAATACATATTTATAAATTGCAGCCACTTTACTGACAACCTGTATCATTAAAATAAATGGATACTTCAAAGTTGACTCAACAAAAAAGTTAAGTTTGTTATTGTACAAAATTTTGGCATGCCAAGCCAAAAAGTTTTGATCACTGCTCAGAAATTAGACAATAAGCTATATAGGTCTACGTTGGGAAGACTCTAAGGCAAATGTACTTTTATATAAGAGCTTGGGGCTCTAAGCCAATGAAGATATGGAATACCTTTGATACCATCAAAGGTGATTTGCCTCGATGTTTTTTAGTTGGTACAGTAATATGACTGTGTACATAATCACTTATTGGTAGATTTAATATAATAGAGGACAGTTATGACTGGCTTGTGAAATGCCATATAATAATGGATACTTCAAAGTTGACATGACAGCAAAGTTAAGGTAGTTATTGTACAAAATGTCGGCATGCTAAGCCAAAAAGTTTTGTTATCACTGCTCCTTTTATCTTAATCTGTAATAATAATTTCTCCAAAACAAAAATTAACTGCGGTTATTTTGTTTGATTCTGATTTATATGTACACATTGAAGTCTCATAGACACACTGACTTGATTTCCTTAAAGTAGTATGAATGATTATAGAATATAATCATTTCCCATTATAATTAAAACATTCTTAAATTGAAAATACTGATTATACCATTAGTCTTATGTCGATCTCCGAAATGAAATAGACTCAACTCTCACTATTTTTTTATTTATTGTAACTCATTTCTTCCTCAATCGGCACTGATGATGGCCTTATGATGGCTGAAAGCTGCTTTGTATAATAAACCAGTTTCAATGTACATAGAGACAATTTATGATATTCCTTTATGATGACCTCCATACACCATGTATATATAACTCAGACATACTGATTATACTTTTAAGTGAGCATTATATAATAGATGCTGATATTTTTTTTAAATTTTCTTCCTATAAACTTATAAAATTGTAATTTGTATGACTTTGAACAATTTTATTGTAGGATAGAGGTTTTTATTGGGATAGTTGAAGTAAATAGTAAAGTGTAGGTGTATAGTTGTTTCTTTTCTTGACTAAATAATATGTATTGCTAAAATTTATTTATCTTATATATGGCCAATTATTGCTGAAATAAGTTTATGTAGCTGTTCAAGGTCAGCCTGTTAAAAGTTAAAAAAGTTCAAGATAGTTGTCCCTTGTATAAAAGCTAATTAAAAATGGCTGTCTTAGAAATTTCCATGATTAAAGAGTATTCTATTATTAAAGAGTATTAATTCAGAGATGTTTCAGGACCAAACTATTAGTATGAAAAACTTTCAGTAATAGTTTAGGACTAAAACATTTCCAAAACTGTAGGTTTGCTCCATCCTGTAGGAAGTAAAACATCTTGATGTAATGTAACTTCCAATACGACCTTCAACTGAGTATAGGGTTGTTATTACATAGTTAAACTACAACCCTATACATAGTTTTTAATTACCACGAGTCATAATTGGAAAATAATCATCTTTAATTTATCATTATAACAACTTAGACAGTTCATAACTGAAGTAAAGTATTGTTAATGTGATTTCACTATAAATATTTACTCGTTAAAAAATATTTCTCATTTGTTTTAATTAGTGAGAGTTAATTCAACAAGATCTGCTTAACCCTTTAACAGACCTTGGTGGTTCCTAGCTCTTTTAGCTTGAATTAAATTAAATTATTTCATTAATTAGGAGTGTGGTTCTCTGGAGGACCACTTAGTGTTTAGAACATGGTGCATTTATATACCTGGGCTTTTACCCTTTTAGAAGGTTTAATGTGTTCTGGAACTGTACTGTAATGAAAAACACACACTTCAAATACTTAAAGCCTCACAATGGTCTACGAGCCTCACACTGGATTAGACCAGTGTTTATTATTTTATTTAATACTAGTTCGACTACATACTGCATGTTCTCTTACATAAATAAACTAGAAAGAATTATCCTATAAATGAAAAACACCCTTCTATTAATAAATATATTGAGGCATATTTAAATTTAAAAATAAAAGGCCAGGAGATCAGAAGAAACAATAGAATAATGAACAACTGGAAAGCCTTTCCACAGAATAATGTTTATTTAACAAAACTATATAGCTTTTGGCCTCTTGACCATCATCTGTGCCTACAATAAAATAAATATGGCTGCATAAGTACCACTTGAAACAAGCAATTTCGAGTAGAAAAAAATCCAAAATGTTAAAAAATAAAATAAAATAGGTAAGATTAAAATAAGTTATAAAAATAAATAAAATTAGGTTTAACAATAAAATTAGAGGAAATAATAAAAAAAGCAGAATAATACGATTTAACAAAAGTGACAAAATAGATAAGATTAAAATTAATTAATCAATTAATGAAATAACAAAATATTGAATAAATAAACAACTGCAACATTAAGCAAAAGCAAGTAGGTGGATGGTTTTATAAAATCATAAAAAGGTTAAAAATAAAATACATATAAAATAATTACCAGTAAAGGGTAAAGGAAAAAACCTGACTGAAAACTGAGTCACTTGAAAGACAAAAAACGGACTGAAGGGCGGGGGATATTACTATGCGTATCTGGCAGTATAGAGGATCCGCTCTTCCCCCTCTCATTAAGGGACAATTCCCCTCCATTCTCCAGGTTTCTCCGAATATCCAGGCTTTATAAGGAGTTAAGTTTTGCGTCTTTATTTATAAAATGTAATAACGCCACTTCGTGTTGTCCATGGTGGTGTCCTGCATCCTGAAGGAAGAAACGGCTGTCTGAGCTTCTCATGTGTTCACTAAGCCTGGTTCGGAAGCGACGCCTGGTTTGCCCGACATAGGACCAAGAGCAAAAACCACACTTCAGCAAATAGATCCTGTTACAATCCAAAAGATCCACCTTGTCCTTAGGGCAAAAAATATACTTCTAAGAGAACCAGAGGAAGACTTTTATAAAACCATCCACCTACTTGCTTTTGCTTAATGTTATAATTGATTATTTATTCTATATGTTTAGTTATTTCATTAATTGATTAATTAATTTTTAATTTTAATATTTTCTATTTTGTCACTTTTGTTAAATTATTCTGCTTTTTTATTGTTATACCTAATTTTATTTATTTTTCTAACTTATTTTAATCTTACATATTTTATTTTATTTTTTTACTTTTTTGGAATTTTTTCTTGTCGAAGTTGCTTGTTTTATGTGGTACTTATGTGACCATATTTCTTTTTTATTGTAGGCACTGATGATGGCCGAGAGGCTGTAAGCTATATAGTTTTGTTAAATAAATATTATTCTGTGGAGGGGCTTTCCAATTGTTCATTATTCTATTGTCTACTCCACTCTTAATCTTCATCAGAAGAAACCTTTGACCAAGCCATGTTTCATATATTTCCTCCATTTGACCTCAAGTGGATAATTCCTTCTTATAAAAGATACTTTATTATGTATAATTTTTGGTGCTTGGTTATGATTTTAAACATCATATCTTTTCAAAAATTAATTTTATTGGATAAACTTCACACAATGTCAACTATATAGATTTTATACTACTACTTTCAATAATTTTAAAAAAAACAGAAAACTGATGTCTTGTTTTCATTTTTTTATTTATCAATGTTACAAGCTAATTTACTCCAATAATTTTAAAATATCATTCTTTACTCAAAATCTACCAATAATTAATAATCATAATTTAAAAACAATAATATTCCTGATAATCATTTGAAGATTGTGTGATGATGTACAGAAAAAATAAATAGCTTATGCTCTCCACATGAGTAAATAACTAAGAGTAGGTTTAAATCTCTTACTCTTTATTATAATTTTTGTGTAACCAACTGTTCCAAGATTGTTTCTCAGTTTAAAAACATAAAACATTGTTTGAAGAAAGTGTTTTTCTTCATAATTTTATTCAGGGATTTTATCACTTTGCAAACAGGCTTGTAAAATTATATGAATTTTTGACGTAGCATTATATAATCATACAACTGCTCTTTAAAATAAATGCATAATCTTCCTTTTTTATTTCTGTTCTAAACAAATTTTATAATTTTAGTTTAAGATTTAAAGTAGTTAGCATTTATTTGTTGAGTAGGCGCTAATATTTGCTAATAGCTTTTTGAGAGGTCTATTAAAAGTTTTATGATAATTTCTGTTTTTAAATTCCTATTTGAAAACTATTTTTTAAAAAAATTGCACATTAAATAAACAAAGTGGATGTTAGGCTACTAAAAGTATTATAATATGTATTATTTGGAGAATTTAAAATATAAAATATTTCCTTTAGGCTACGGCCACACGAGTGTTTTTTCACGCCAATCTTCTGCGGGAAAAACAGCTGCGTGAATTCCCGTGGGTGGGGCCACATTGACGGAAAAACACGCCGAGTGAGATCAAGCTGAAGCAATTGACAAACTGCCCTGCCGTGGGAAAAAACGCTGTGTGGCCACCTTACCGTGAAAACCAGCCAACAAATGGACCCCGGCTCATTTGTTTGCAGGCGACCTTGAAGACGCAGCCCTGTCTCTCTCCTTCGGCGTGAAATCAAGCCCCGTATGGCCAGTCTAACTAATACCAATGTGATTTATATTTTAATCTGATCATGATCATATCAGACGGAATGAAATGACCAATTTCATCCTTTTCAGCAGGACTTATACCGGGTTTGCTCAATTGACCCTAGGTCTATGTTTTCATTTTGAAATCCAATCATTTTTGCTTTGTATAATGAAAGGGTCACATCCATTTNTCTCTCCTTTGGCGTGAAATCAAGCCCCGTATGGCCTGTCTAACTAATACCAATGTGATTCATATTTTAGGCTTGTTTTCACGCAGAAAAAGCTGCGTGAAAAAACGCTCGTGTGGCCGTACCCTTACAAATCTTAAGGTTCAAGGTTTTTCAATCTTCTTGTATTTTTTGAACCCTTTATTTCCAAATTTGATTCTGAATAAAAAAACACCATAGTATTATATGTTTTTTGAGTCTATAGGGTTTTTTTAATGTATACTTTTTTTAAGTTTAAAAAATTAACACATTTTTTACTTCTTTTCTCCTCAAGCGCTATATTTCACCCTCACCTTGGGCTTCTTCAGGCTTGTTTATATTTCTCAATCATATGAGACAATCCATAAAAAGTTTTAAAATTTTTCCTTTGTATAAAAAAACAACAAAAAACGTCTCATCACATATAAATGAGAAAACTTGAATGAAATGAATAAACTTGAATCCCCCCTGTCAACTGTCAGAGGGTCTCTGATCTCATCAATCACCTCTTGGGGGTGAGAGCCATGTTTAACTTTTAGTTATGACCATACTGAATGTGTAATCAAACTTCAGTTAAATTAGTTCTTCAGTTTCATCAGCCAGCATAGATTGCTGACAGAAATATTTTAATAACCACTAGATCATAAAACGGTATCCTTCACAATCTGATCATGATCATATCAGACGGAATGAAATGACCAATTTCATCCTTTTCAGCAGGGCTTATACCGGGTTTGCTCAATTGACCCTAGGTCTATGTTTTCATTTTGAAATCCAATCATTTTTGCTTTGTATAATGAAAGGGTCACATCCATTTGTTTTTAAGAAGAAAATTTGAAATAAATTACAGTAAAAGAAAAAAAATCATTTATTTAATTTTTTTTGGTGTACTTGTTAAGTTTCATGTCTTTTTTGTGGATACTTTTAATCATATGTGAATTTGATTAGAAATCCATTAATTCTTTAGATAGATGTAAAATTTAATGTTTTTTACTATTGTTTATTTTTTTCCAGGATGGGCCATTCATATTTGCACTTGGATTCTCTTATGAATCAAGTCGTTGGATTAAGACATTTTGTCAATGGGCGGCTCTGTAAAAAAGAACCATCCTATATTATCCTTGTTACTGCTGGAACTGTTATTGCTAGTGTCTGGTTTTGGGAACAATTATACCAACGAGAAAGTAAGTCGTTTTCACGATTTTTTATGAACGCTATTAAGAAAAAATGAAAAAAATATTTTGTAATGCCTACAGATATGTATTTACAAAATATCCTGAAAAATATCAAAAGTATAATTCTAAGTATAGTTCACATACTTCGATAGCACGGAAAGTGATAGACAATGAGAGGCCAACTAGGCAAACAAAAATGTCAATGACCTCACCCATGATAATTTTGTGACAGCTACATCCAGGATTTTTTTTTTTTTTTTTTTTTTTTTTTTTTTTTTTTTTTTTTTACTGCTGTTATTAGTTTTAAAATTTAAAATTTGTTTTAGGTATATCAACACGTTTAAAAAGATCTATCTTTAAACTTTTGAGAATGATTCCTGCAGTTAGGAATGAAATTGATTCTAAAATCGATGATTTGAATAAAGAATTTACAAAAGATGCTATTAAAAGAAGTACTCCAGATACTCCATACATACATAACCTCCCACCCAAAGGCCTGACATCAGAGAAAGTTATTGAGGTTGTCAAAAAGTACTTGGGGATGGGTAAGTTATTTTTAACAATTAAGAGATGAGACACTCATTGACAGTACAATTTCTTTCTACTCTTATTGTATCCTGCCATCATTTGTCAATTTACTTTTTACTTTATCATGTACATAGTTTATGTAGGAAGAAAGTATTGGGAGAAACATTTGATTTTGAAATTTTGATGGATTTCCTCATTTTGAGGTCCCCTTGTCTATACTAATGCCATTATATTTTGTTATTCTGACAGTGTGGGAAAATCAGAAACAAAAACAGGAGGGGAGCCAATGGGAGCTCGATATTTTGGTGGGTAGTAGGTCGAACAGGCAAACAAAAGACAACCTGGTGGTTATATTTTTTCCCTTACATAGGTTGGCCAATTTGAGCGGTCAGATTTATAAAGTATAATGGCATGAGTTTAAAAGAGTGACTTTAAAAAAAAAATCTTTCTGTCTGTAGTCTTTGCAGACACATAAAGCCTAAAGTACTGTATTTTGATGAAATTCGGCATACATGTTCAGAAAAATCATATCTTGATTCCAATAATGAATTAGATTATTATCTAAAATTAAAAACGAAATATAAACAACCAACTGTTAAAAACTTTTATTTGTGTTTAAAAATAAATTGATCAAATTAGATATTATTGGATTTAAATTCCGTCTTACTATTCATGTAAGAAAATTTTATTTGAGGTGGTCGTTGTTCGTGCCATTCAAACTTTAGTTGTTTTTTTTATATATATTCCTTATTTTAAACCTTCCTTATCTTCCTTCCCTACGACGAAACAAATGAAGATAAGGACCGACGGTGCTCCTACCTAGCAGAGAGATGAGCTAGCTTTGCAGCCCTTATGCCTCTGTGTGAGTCAGTCTGGTCTGGTCAAGTAGTGAGGACTGACAAACGCTCCACCCATGCTTGTCGTATCACTTTCTTCAGATCCGTAAGTCTTCGCACCCTTTTTCATCATCCTATGTTTTAATTATTTTTCCTACCCTCTCCCTTCATTCCTTGTTTCCTAGTTCACCATATTACTTTTATACATTTTTACCCCGAACAACTTTCTCACCATTTCCTCTCTCACTAGTAGGTGAGCTTCTCCCTGTTGCCCTACAGTAGTATAAATTTTGTTACATTCTGTCCGAGTGGGCACCGATGTATGAAGTATAATTTACACATTATACATGGTACTATTTGGTATTCCTGCCCATATGATTGTGGTTAATCCCATTTAATTGAAGGCGCTGAACCATATAGTAATTAAAATAACAACCCATTAACATGTTAGCATATGTTTATTGATCAATCATTTAACTGTCAAAATTAATTAATATGTGTAATTTATTATTGTTCCTGCTTATATTGATGATTATGAGATTATTTGAAGTGCTGTTGAACAAGAACTCGATGTGTTACAGTACACATGTACTTGAATTTGATTGGTACTTTTTTTACTTTAGCACCCCCCCTATATCCCTTTGTGTTAATAGTTATTTAGACTAAGGAACATATTGCAGAGTAGCATAATATATTCCTTAGTCTAAATTACTATTAAAATGAAGGGATATTAATTCCAATGTAGCTTAAAGGAATATCGCACTTGTGTATATAAATGTGATCATATCATTTAGTTTAATCAAGTATTAAGATAAAGGAATATTAAATATAAAACAGCCCTAGGAGTCTCAATGTTTTGGGGAGACAAACGCACAAACCTTTGAGACTTTTTTAGGGCAGACTATTGTTTAGAACCATGGAGGTGCTAAAGTAAAAACTTTCCTATTGATTATTTCATTTTTAAAAGTATATTTTTTTATATTTAAGAGAGGACCATTAATTATTGCTATTATTTTACTTCACTTTTACTTTAGGAAAATTTGATTGGAAAAATGGTTATGTTTCTGGAGCTGTTTACAAGTATGATGAGAAATTAATTGAAATGCTAACAGAGGTGTATGGTTTGGCTTCATACACCAACCCACTTCACTCTGATATCTTCCCGGGTGTTGTGAAAATGGAAGCCGAGGTTGTCAGGATGGTTGCTAATGTCTTTCACGGTGGTGAAAATGCTTGTGGCACTGTAAGTGGATAATGATGTCTTTAAAATGTTTGGACAATCTATATCAGGGTGCAGCATCCTACTTGCCTACAAAGGCTTAATACCAGATCAAAAAATTACTGAGGACACACATCTCGCGTTTGACAAGAAAAAAACAAAAACAAACGGTTGACACTTTCAAAAAACGTTGATTTTTCTATTCATTTTTTTTTCCATTCAATTCAATTTATTTCCACATTGTACATAGACAATAACAATACATAGACAATAAAAAAACATATACAATGGTTACTCTAAATCTAAATGTGTGGACCCTCGGTAGTAGTTAGCCACTAGAGTGAGGGTAGTATTATATAACACTGACAAACAATGGTTCTAAAAAGATAATTGAGTTGTCACTCCTCACAATGAATACATTTGTACAATTGAAAAATGTTATTCTCAGATATAAGGCCTTAAGATTCCCAGGGGTTGGCGAAATGTTGCCAGTATTAAAAAGGTTTTATTAAAAAAATAAACGTTTTAAGAAAATCAGTATCACTATAGACTTTCATAAAGAAAGATAAATAAATAAAGGGATAAATAAAATATTTATTATCTTATTATAGGTTTACTGGTAACAAGTTTTAGAGAGCAAGAAAAAAAAAAAAAAAAAAAAAACTAATAAAAAATAGAAATGGCAATTTGTGTCATATTGGTGAGCAAATAATATCTTCTATTTGGTAGTGTGGCGTTAATAATTATACTATAATGACTAACATCACTCATGGGTACCCTAAATGGAGTTGAGAATTACTGATTTATGTTCTTAATATAAATTAATAAGTTCCTTAACATATTATATATTACACAGTTGTAACAACTGGTTAAAGAAATTAAAAAAATAAATATGAGAGAGTTGTTCTTTTTTACAATTTACAAGTATGTATTTTTTTTGAAGATTAATAATTAGAAAACAAATAATTGGGATTCTTTTAGCATTATAAATGGAATTATTGTTGAGAATGACAAGTTCTTATTACGTCATTCAAATAATACCTTAATGATAAGGAAATGCTTCTGTTTCTCATATTGTTTCATTAGATAAATCTTTAATAAAACTCTTGTTTAACATTTTTTTAGCTAATAAATAATGATTGATAATGGATTAAGTGGGATTAAAGAAATTAATACATTACATTTTTAAATTTTTTTATTTATTTTTTTTTTTAGAGATTGTATTGGCGCTATTTCAATTTTGTTTGCCATTGCTTTATTTTTTTTTTTTTGCTTCTTTTAAGCCACTCATGTTAAGGATTTGGCTAGGCTGTAAGCTCAACACATCGTGTTCTTGAGTGCTGAACTGCAATATCAGCAAATAAACTTAAAACTTTAACATGTTGTTAAAATCAACGCTAAAACTCTTCTACACAAGCCTATTACAGATGTGGGTCTATTTATGTAAATAAAAAACAAAAAATGTATCTATGACATTAACTTTACTTTTCAGATGACAAGTGGCGGTTCGGAATCAATACTTATGGCTTGCAAGGCTTATAGAGATTATGGTCTGGAAGAACGTGGTATCACTTCTCCTGTTATGATTTTGCCCACAACTGCACATCCTGCTTTTGAAAAAGCAGCGAATTATTTCAGAATAGCTGTTAAATATGTAGCATTGGATCCAGTAACTTATACTGTCAAAATTTCTGATGTTAAGAAGGCTATCACTAAAAATACTGTAATGGTAAATAATACATTTACTATTGAATTATTTAGTAAGTACTAATAAAATAATAATTTACTTTTATTGAGAAAGATCTGTAGCATCCTCGACTGTGCTTTTCGGCACTTCTTTAGATGGTTACTCTCCTTATAAAAACAACAGAGGGAGTAGCAATCTAAAGATGATGTAAGACATGTTCTTCTTTAGACTGTTACTCCCCTTTTAAAAACTAAAGTGTGATATTCCTATGTCCCAAAGTACATCGGACTTAACATCCCTTTGTTATAATAATTATTTAGTTAGTCATTCATATCTAAAAAAAAAAACCCCCTATGTATTATAAAATAAACAGGTCAAGTGTGTGCTAGTCAGCACAAGCGAGGGTCCGTAGGCCACACTGTATTGTTTAAGTAGTACCCCTAATGATGGTGTTTTTTAAAATGCTAAAAAGCCTACTTTGAAATATTTTATGGGTCTGATATTCTCAAAACACATAAACAAACTTCTGATGAAGTAGTCTTTTGCCATTGAACCGGAAAACAGCCATAAAAATATATCAAAAAGACCATAATTATAAAAAACCGTATTTTGTCAATAAAAAATAAAATAATTATTTTTTCGAAATTTCCAAAAAGTGGTATCTTTACTATTGGTCGAAGAATGTTCAGGATTTTTTTCAGATTTTTTGCACTTCACATAAGCGAGATAGAGAGAGGGGGGGGGGGACTCGTTTCACTAATTTTCACACGGTTCATTAATTTTGATCAAGATATTATTGTTGTGTTTGTCAATAAATAATTAAACATATATAAAAAAAAAAAAAAAAAAAAAAAAAAAATGGAGCCTATAAGAATGTGTATCACCTGATGCATATGATGAAAATTTTAAATTATATGGGTATTTTTTAAAATTTATATGGATAGTTTTATTAATAAAATGAATTAATTGTTTTCATAGTTAGTAGGTTCAGCCCCGAATTATCCTTATGGTACTATGGATGACATTCAAGCAATAGCAGCTTTAGGAAGAAAGTACAACATCCCTGTTCATGTGGACTGCTGTCTGGGCGGTTTCTTAGCTCCATTCATGATGAAAGCTGGATTCCAATTTCCACCATTTGACTTTTCTCTGCCTGGAGTTACAAGCATATCTGCCGATACTCACAAGGTTGTATTATAATTGTTTTTATTTTTAATTTACTGTACATTAATAATTGGCTATGATATCAATAATTGTATTTATTAACTTGCGAGTAATTTTTAATGTGTTCCAATTAATATTTTAGTATGGATTTGCTCCAAAAGGCTCATCTGTAGTTATGTACAGCCATCCTAAGTATCGTCACCATCAGTACTGTGTAACAACTGATTGGCCTGGTGGTTCTTATGGATCTCCTTCTGTAAATGGTTCAAGACCTGGAGGTAAATTTATCATTCAGTTTTAGTAGCTCTCAGCCACCAGTGACTTATTGTATTTAACCATTTTTGGTGTAGGTTAATGGTTCCTACTGAGATTTTGTACATTTTACTGAGAATAAACTGCAGAAAAAATATTAATGCCATTCCTCCCACAAGTTTCTTCTTAAGTCTGATTTTGATGACAGATGATATAAACCTGTAACTTTATTGCTGTTGTTTTTTCTTCTTTTTCTTTTTATTTTCAATGTATTTAAAAAAAAAAAAAGATTGCAAAATATTTTGTTTGTTTTGAAAAGTTGAAAAATAAAGGTAATTAGAAAATTCTGCTCTACTTCTCTGTAAGGAGAAGAAACTGAAGGTAGATGAAGAATTGGTATTATAGGTCATACTTATTATTATGTTTTCTATTAATTTTACTTGACATTTCAATAAAACTGGTTGAATTTTGTTTCCTCACTTTTGCTCTCATGTTAAAACAGCTAAATAGATCAAGAGGGACTGAAACAAAAACAAGAAATCATATTATTATGTATAAAAAGTTGCACTTTGATGAAGTAAGGTGTGTTTATCTAATCCTTTAGCATCTTATATGCATTTATTTGGTTCTTTTAGGGGTAATGACCGCCATTTTGGAACCGCAATATATATTTGTGATCTAAATTTGAATACCTTTTTTTTTTTAAAAAAAAAAGAATTCATTTTTATTACTTTTAAAATTTAGAACCGGGGACCGAGCGCCTCTGGTGCTTGAAAGAAAGAGCTATTTTTTTTTAATGTGCTGGAAAAAATTAAGAAACAATTCCCTTTTAAGGCATATTATTAATATGCTTGGTTATCCAATAAAAATAATGCCAAAGGTTATATTAAATTTTATTTATTAAATGTATAGTCCACTTATTTTAGTCATAAATATGGCTTCTGTTCCTGAGCTTTAATTTTTTTGTTTGCTGTATTTTGACGTTCTAAAAACATATTGAAAATAGGAAACATGAGCGTGGTCGCGTTAATAGAATTCAATACTCTTTATTCTTTTAATACTTCTTTCTTTCAAATTTGTCATACCACGTTTCCATGTTCAAGGTGGGAACACTGCCGTGATGTTCGTTACCCATAAAACAATGTTTCGCTTTTGCGATTGTCATGATTGTAACTGAAACAATTACCTCTGTTAATATTAAAACACTGGGAGCACAAATATTTTCAAACTACGTCCGAACAAACTTGAAATGTCGCTCGTAGATATAGAATAACGGTTCCCACACTTGTTCATAAAAAATAACGTAAAGTTTCGTGTGTGAAATTTTATAATCTTCAATTTTGATTGAAGATTAGAAAACCCTAAAATGGTTGCACTAATAATAATAAGGAAAAACAAAAGTAACAAACAATGCGCTTTCTTATCACACTGAGCCAACCGTCCCGGTCCCGTGTTTTTGTTTACCTTATAGGTTAATTATTTCTGCATCTGTACAATCTTTACTTGTACCCGTACAAGGCCAAAACCGTATCAATTCCCTTGATATTGGGCTCATTTTTCTTCTCTCAACGTCCCCTACACGTGGAAATATTGTCCGCTCGGTTTAGATTGGGCGTTAGCGAGATCCCAGGTACAAAGTTTTGTGCTTTTATAAGTTAAAGATTATTGCAGTCAATAATATTGCATAACATTTCAATTGTGCACAAATCTTATCAATAAAATTGTGCTAGCCTAAATGCTTATCAATATTGATAGCCTAGGGACTACTTTAGGCGCTTTACCTCTTCTCTGATGCCTATACAAATAACGATTTGTTGCAATTGTAAACCAGGTATTTCTTCCTTATTATTAGAAGAGTTTGTCAGCCTGGGTTCTTAATTTTTTTTATCATTGCTTCTTTTTTATTGAGAAAACCTGTCAATTTTTTTTTTTTTTTTTCATTTTTTTTTTTTTTTT
>KZ651097.1:982644-997983 GCA_001010745.2 Gerris buenoi | reverse complement strand
GGGGGGGGGGGCAGCTGCTTTGTTGAATAAGTAGTTCCCTTTTATTGTTACCACAAAAAAATACCACATCCCCCCCCCTCCGAATATTTACTGACTTATGTGTTATATAGTATTGTAATGATACAGATTAATAATAGTGAAGGGGTTCCGCAGATGAGCGACATTGATTTTAGGGTTCCGCAAGGGTATAATGGTTGAGAAACACTGGTCTAGGAGGTTGAAAACTTGGGTTTTTAACTAATGTCTAGGTACATACAATATAAAAAAGAAAAAAGTTTTTATGACCTTTTGCAAGGTAGACCCTTATTTTTTATACCTGTCGACTGGACTATTTAGAATTACAAATATTATTAAGAATTACTTTCAATTAGCTATGGTTTATAAAAAAGTAAATGAAAATATTTTTAATTTTATTTTTAACTTTTTAATCCCTGAAGAACCAACATAAGAAGATTTTATACAATAATAAGGGATCAACCAAAGAAAATTGACAATTAAGCAATAACCAGTCATTATTTTTTCAAAATTATTAGTTTTAGTCTATTAATCAATAAATATCCAATAAATTTGGGCCATAAAAATAAAAAAAAACATGACCAGTGTAAGTAAAGTTATTGCCGTTAATTTTAAACGACAAAGATTTTGCTGTAAGATAGAACAAGCTCAGTTGGAAGCCTGTTATACTCACATTTGTGCCTCCCCTCTCTGTTTATAGAATCATTGTTACAAAGAAAAAAAAATCTTTTATTTTCTTTCTACTTGTTAAGATGTCAAATATAGGCAGTTCAATGGATATCGTTGGAATATTGAATCTTTATTTAGATGTAAGAAACATTTTAATCTTTATTTAGGTGTAAGGCAGATGCTATGCTGACAGAGAAGTAGCAAGGTTAGATTTTGAAAAGATATCAGGGAAGTCTAATTGATAATCACCTAACATTTCTTTGGCCCAGTAAAGGAATTTTTCGATTTAATGCATGAAAACAGTTTACAATTTTCTTTGTGCCAACGGCACTTGACAAGAATTAATATTAAACGGTTTTCCTGGGACTTGATTACCTTGGTGTTCCTCAAGTAGTATCACTTTTCTTTTATTATCAGCTTCATAACTGAAACTTCTTTCTTTCTCTAACACCTAACACCTCTTTCTCTAATAGTGAACGAAACTGATAAGATGGCGAGTAACTGTAAAAGAACTGAGCTAAGAAGAAATACCTAATACAACTGAAACCCCTCCACCCAACATCTCATCAGAAATTGAACACGTTAAAATTCTTGAAAATGAATAAAAAAAAAGGAGGGCCTGACAGTAATATCCTAGCAAAATTCAGAGAATTGGAAATAAACAGTAAAAGCCTGATCTAAGCTTTACTTAAACCAGAATTTTGTAGAAAGTACGTTGTTAGATAACACAATGTCGCTTGCAGAGGGAAATACTATTTTGATCCGAATACAAGACGCCATTGCTGATTGCCCTCTAAATAGTTGGTTAGTAAACAGATGAGATGTAATTTATGACCACATTATGGTATATTCTTATATTACTAATACTAAGAAAAGTGTATTCATAGTTTATATTATTAAATTATATGTTTGTTGGGTGTTGTACAGGTCATATCACCCTCTATTCATGTTTTATTATAATGTATCATAATCAACAAGCATGGTAGAAGGAAAAATGCTCTAGTATAAAAATTGCCCTCTTAAATCGCTCAGCCTTTATTAAAATAGTTACCAAGATTATTGTTTTAAATTCCTTTTTAGTCCAGTCGACAAGTACATTTTACCTTGCAAAAGGTCATAAAAACTTTTTTCTTTTTTTATATTCTATGTACCTAGACATTAGTTAAAAACCCAAGTTTTCGACCTCCTAGACCTTGTGCTAACCCAGAGGGGGGCCAAAATATGCGAAGTTTTAGTTTTTTTTTTTTAGTTTTTTCTTTATAACTCTTTACCTATATGTTTTGGAAAAAAATTGTTCGTATCTTTCTTGTAGAGCACTAAATTTGCAACAATTTTGATATAACACATTTTTTTTCCTAAACCCTATACTTGCTGAATTATAGAGCTTCAAAGATGCAATATTTTTTTTAAAGTATCAAAAATAACATCTTTCTTGAGGACGAAAGGTCTATTTTTGCTATCCCACCCTTCCCAGTTATTTTTTTGGGTATATCCTACCAACAGAAGTACAAATAACCACCATTAACCACAACTACTAACCTCTAGTAACCAATGCTAACCACCACTAACAAATGATAAACTAAATTTTCGGGGTTTTTTGTTCATCCTTTCTTGTAGAGGACTAAATTGGGAACAATTTTTCTATTTCACATTTTTTTCTAAAACCTATATTTTCCGAAATATAGAGCTTCAAAGATGCAATATTATTTTTTAAATAACTGCAAAACCCTAGTTGGGGAGGTTAGTGGTGGTTATTCGTACTTCCATCTGTAGGATATACCCAAAAAATCACTGTGTGGGGGAGCGATAGCAAAAAATTGATCCTTTTCACCCTCAGAAAAGATGTTTTTTTGCTATTTTCAAAAAATATTGCATCTTTGTAGCTCTATATTTTGGAAAATATAGGTTTTAGAAAAATATGTGAAACATAAAATTTGTTGTAAATTTAATGCTCTACAAGAAAGGATGAACAAAAAACCTGAAAATTTAGTTTATTGTTAGTTAGTGGCGGTTAGTATTGGTTACCAGTGGTTATTAATTGTGGTTAGTGGTGGCTATTTGTACTTCCATAGGTAGTAAATACCCAAAAAATCTAACTGGGAGGGGCGGGATAACAAAAATAGACCCCTTTCGTCCTCAGAAAAGATATTATTTTTTATATTTTAAAAATAATATTGCATCTTCGAAGCTCTATATTTCGGAAAGTATAGGGTTTAGGAAAAAATGTGGTATATAAAAATTGTTGCATATTTAGTGCTCTACAAGAAAGATACGAACAATTTTTTTCCAAAACATATAGGTAAAGAGTTATAAAGGAAAACTAAATAAAAACACTAGAATTACGCGTATTTTGGCCCCCCTCTGGGTTAGCACAGGGTCTAGGACAGCGTTTCTCAACCGGGGTTCCACGGAACCCTGGGGTTCCACGGAACCCTGGGGTTCCATGAAGGATAGCTAGGGGTTCCGCAAGAAATTTTAATGAAATGCTGCAGCAAAATAAAATTGTAAAAAATAAATAAATAAAAATAAAAAAGTACCGGTGTGGAAATACCACACATGATTTCATGTGTAAAATCCACACATCGCAACATTCCTTTCATGAAATGTTGTGATGAAGAAGAACTCAGTATTTACCCCCATTCAGTTGCGTATCCAGGAGGGGCACGTGCCCCCCCCCCAGACCCAATAGAGTAAATAAAAATACCGCCATATATATATATATACATTTTTTTTAGTAAATATTTTTTACTTTCACCTCATATTAAATTTCACCTCAGAAACGCATAAAAGCACTGTTTTGAGAGGTCATATTTTAAAAATTTTCCGGGGGAGGACCCCCGGATCCCCCGCCAAAAATCCCCTCCCACATTAATTAACTGCAGACAACGCCCATGACTTACAGTTAGATATTGTACTGCAGTATGCATCAGCGTAACATTGTCTAACGAATTCGTTGCGAAATAGTTGTTTTTACTCGGACTTGGGGGGGGGGCAGCTGCTTTGTTGAATAAGTAGTTCCCTTTTATTGTTACCACAAAAAAATACCACATCCCCCCCCCCTCCGAATATTTACTGACTTATGTGTTATATAGTATTGTAATGATACAGATTAATAATAGTGAAGGGGTTCCGCAGATGAGCGACATTGATTTTAGGGTTCCGCAAGGGTATAATGGTTGAGAAACACTGGTCTAGGAGGTTGAAAACTTGGGTTTTTAACTAATGTCTAGGTACATACAATATAAAAAAGAAAAAAGTTTTTATGACCTTTTGCAAGGTAGACCCTTATTTTTTATACCTGTCGACTGGACTATTTAGAATTACAAATATTATTAAGAATTACTTTCAATTAGCTATGGTTTATAAAAAAGTTGTGTTACACGTGGGAAATACTCTCTAATTATTAATTACACTTAACTTTGTTTCAGTTGGCGATATATGGGATGTCTCAGAGTGTACCAGATAGAGATTTGGTTGGAGATTTCACTAGGTATTATTTAGATTCTCTATACTTAACCCCTTCAGAAACTGAATCAGTTACACCTGCTACAGAGACATCTAAAGAGAAACAACCTAATGGACACTCTCTGTGAATCTATCACTAGGTATAGTATATAATTTTATAAGTTATTCACATTTTCAAGTGAAAATTTTTATTTTTTATTATTATTCCTTCCGAGCTTACCGAAGGTAACAGAAGCTATGTGATAGTTCTGAAGAGCGGAAATATTTTAGATCTCCGATTTCGAAAATTCCAAGACAGAAATCCGTTTCAGACATCAGGATTCATTTTTGGTTCCGTGTCTGTCTGTCGGTCGGTCTGTCCATCAATTTTTGCGAACCGCCATATCTTAAAAAACTAAACATTCAATTTAATGAAATTTGGGTGGTAGGTCATAATTAGCCCATTGTTGGTCCCATATAAGTTTTAACCTTCTGCGCCTAATTGTTTCTATTCCACATGCGCACAAACATACATTTATTTGCACCTATAGCTTCAAAAGTACTAATCTGATTTGAATGAAACTTTATAGTTTATAGAAAGTAACCCGGAGATAGCCCCAGATTAATTTGAACTGTATGCGTTCTTTAAGTTTTGCTAAATTGATACTTTAATTCTTGTAAAATATCAAAACAATTTTAACACATTAAAAAAATGGGGAAAACAATTGAACCAATCAGACAATAATGGCTTGTAAAAGAATAAATACCATAAAGTACGAAGATAGGATGGGAGGAACTCTATTTGCCACACCAATTGGCAGTCTATTTTTATATGCACAAAGAGCGAAATAATGGAGGATGTTATATCCTCTTCTGTCTTTCAGCAGTGAAACTTCTTTTGAATTAAACAGATTTATTAAATTTTTATTATAAAAAAATACCTAGTAATAATCTACTATGGCTAAAATTAATAGTTTAATTGTTATCTATTGTGCATACATAAAAAAGCATACAGTACTGTTACCCCTAGTCTTTGCACTTAACTCTGCTTATTTGTTTAACTAAACTAAGTATTTACTAATAAAAAGCATTTTTTGCCATAACATCTTCCCATGGATTTGCGAAAATGAAATACATTTTTCATATTACATATAGTTGTACTTAATTCAAATTCAAAAATATCTTATTAAATTTAGTTTTATTAAATATTTATTTTATACAAAATATAATAATTCTACAAATGTAGTTTTCAACTATGTAAAATTCAATAATTATATTATCATCTGGTAACATCAAATCTAAGACTTAAAATTTTTTTTTGCAATTTGTCAGTAAACAAACACTTTATATCCAAAGTAACTAAATTTTATGTATCTGAATTAATTCAGGCATGATTTTATCCTAAGATTTTGTCGATTAACATACTAAACATTTTCAATAATAATATCTTCAAAGTAACATGCCAGAAGCAGCTTTTTTCAAATATCTTAAAACAAGTGATTGTTTGTTTGTGATGTATTATTTTTTTTTATTATAAAAATTAAAAATATTCCTCCTCAAATCAATTTTAACTATTAACACCCTCTTTTTTGTGAATAATCCTATGCAGAATTATTAAATGTGTAAATATGTTTTACAATTTGATGAATATAATGTTTTTTATATACATTTATTTTCTTTTGTTACCTACAGGTTAAGAATGAGATTATTGTTGGAGTCATCTTTATTATTATTATTTATTTTTATAAAAATGAAATAGTATTAGTATTATTAAGTATGTAGAACAAAGTCTATATCTATTTGTAAAAGTTATTTGTGAATTTTTAATTAGCAAAAGCTTCAGTGCATGCCCCTTAATATAATCACAGTTAATGTAATTAACCACTTACTGTGATCAAAATAGGTTAGAATGGGCCCATGTAATATCAATGCATGAAACATTTTCAGTGTTGTTTTAAAGTTTAATTTATTTTTCGAAGAACCCCTTTTTGAGGCCTTTGTAACTTAGTGTTCATGTACATTTATGTGCATTCTTATGTGTACATATTAATTTTGAGTATGTTTTATGTATTTCCTAAAAAAATAAGTATAAAAAAAAGAAAAAAAAGTACATTTTAATTCAAATTATCATATTATATTTTTCTTATGTGGCATCTCATCGTTCAGTGTAGGTAATGAACACAGTATTGTTTATAATAATTATGTTTTGCTTTTTGTTTTACTTCCTCCGGTGGTACTTTTGCTTATTTGACCCCAATGTGGTCACATTAAGTGGCGTGCACTGTAATTGTTTTTAACTTTTTTTTAGATGATTTTATGAATGTTGTACTGTTATTAAATTTTGTGAATATTCTATTTTTCAGTAAGTTTGAAGCAATTTTATACATGTAATCACTGAATATTATGATCACATTAGAATATTTGATTTATATTTCCTTTTAATAGTTTTAAGGATTTGTTATTATTAGAACATGAGCTGATGTGGACTCATTTTATCTGTGGCATAATTTATTATTTATTAATTACGATTATAATTAAATATTATAACAGGGTTTTGCTAATATTTCAGTTTTACACAATGATCTACACTTCATGCCTATGGAAATTTTTATTGTTTTATAAGCAGATATATAACAGATTTATAATGGCTCAGAGAATTTGATGGCTTGGACGTGTGGAGAGAATGACATGAGATTGAATTCCAATGCATAAACTACATATTAAAGACTGTCAATGAGGAGAAGAGCAGTGCACACCAAGATTAAATGGTTGGACGGAGTTTCAAAGACTTGATGGCAATGAGTTCATAGCCAACTTCTCAAAGTTGGCTCTCTCAAGTTGCTCTTCTCAAGTTGTTGAAGTTGGCCTCCAGAACATCAGACCGAAATTGTTGGAAGATGTGGTACCAAAGAGACACGGTAGACAAAGCCCAAACTGAGATGTAGTGCCACATAGAAGAAGAATTTAACTTGGTACATCATAATTATTTTCTGAGTTTTGGAACATTTTATGAAATACAGTTTCGGTATTTAAAGAATCTCAGTTTTTAAGTGCTCTGGTGGACCAACTAACATGAATCCTAACAAGCAAAGTTCGCTTTTATAAAATGTAAAGTTCAGCTTGTATTAGTTTTGATCCCAATTTTTTTATATTAATATTCTGATTTCTTAATTATTGTGCTATTGAGTTGTGAAATCCTGAAGTGACTTACAAATATCTTATTAAGTGTGTTAAACTTTAATAATAACTATAAATAGTCTAACTAAAATCTTCTGACTGCAAACGATTTATGTTTCTGCTTTAGTTTATTAGGAAATAAAATTACTCCATTAAAAAAAATTTACCTGTATACATATATTTGTGATAAAAATTAGAATTTAAGTAAACTTTTTTGGACATTAAGGTGGTACTTCTAAACTGGGGAAAAAAGTCTACTTCTCTAAATAAAATAAATTAGTTAACAATTAACCAAACACAGCATAAGTGTGTTTTGTGAAAAACTTTGTTGGTATTATATAGAGTCATGAAATATGTGGAAATTATTTAAATCAAACTGGATATAATTAATTTCCTCTGGCATTTTTATAATTTAATGTTACATTATTACAATTTGCCTCTTATTTAGATTTTTAATTCAAATGTTGAAATGTGAAAATCTATATAATTTAAAGTTGTATAATTTATATAAAATGAGTTAAAGGAAGCAACAAATCCTGTTTGTGGGTAAACTTGAGATTAAAAATGAACTAATTTAAAAGTTCTAGTTTAAAGGCTTAATTATCATCTTGGCCAGACTTTGATTTTTAGACGTAACTTTTTTTATTTATTTTTTTTATTTGTTAATAAGTTTTTGCCTCCTTTAGAATTATAATTATTTTGTTAATATGTATTTTTTTTTTTTTTTTAAATAATGAGCATGAGCATTTTTAGAATAGTTAATTTTGGACTTAACTGTATAACTCATATTTTAAAGGCCAAGGCCAACCTATGAACCAAAAAAACTATTACAAACAGTAACAAATAAAGTTACTGTATCCCTAGATCCAAAGTTTTAACACCCCCACAAGGGTTGTAAGAACATGTCTTACAAACCTTTTGTTATAACAGGATTTTAACTAGTAAGGTGAAAATTGTTCCAAAGTAATAATCATTTGAATAGATGTGCAAAGTGACTGATACATGTGAAATTCCAATTTGGTTTGGGCATTTGCTGTCCCACCATTTTAGACGTAACTTGATGTCTCTGTTGAAGATTGACTCTTGAACCCTCTATATTATGCAAGCTAGATAATATTTTCAATGTACAGTATGAGCTAGAAAAATTAAAAAGCCACTTTAAATTTTTAATTGAAGTTGTTTTAATAAAAAAAAAAATACGTGTGGTGTCGTGGTGAGACACCCGGTAAGAACGAAGTTCCTTACGCTTTTCATTAAATATAAATTATAAAATCAAAGTAATAACTACTTATACATGGTGGAAAAGAGAAAAAATTAAAAGTAACTAACTATTTCTATTTGTACTTGCGGAGTGAAGTCAAAATTAAATGAAAAGCTTTTTATTATCTTTGAAGCGAGCGTCTTTAAATTTTCAATAAATAATGTATTGTGTATTGAGAAAAAAGTTAATGATAAATTTATAGTTAAAGCAGATGGTTGTAGAACGAAAAAGAACTGTCCTCTCAATCCCTGTCGGCAAATTACTCCAATTAAATATTAAAATAAAAAATATAAATCATTAACTCACAAAAACTTCTGCTTGTATCAGGTTGAAATTTTACATGCTTGTTTCAATTGTACTATAGGTGATGTATACAAAGTTTCATTTAAATCGTTACGTTAGAACGTAAGTTATCGGTAAAAACGTTGTTTTCTTTATTTTAATTGCTTTGGTCCGCTTTAATAAATGTAGCGATCTTTATCACTTCATAGCAGTGTTGGTGTTCGTTTTACTAAAAAAAAAAAAAAAAATTATAAAAGTTGATTGTCTCATTAAATAGATGAAGTTAGAATTTTTTCCCGTCCAAAAATTCCAATTTTAAAAATGAAGCTTACGTTTACGCGAGCGTTGTGCATGAACGCTTGGGCGGATAACGTTGTCCAACGAACTTGTCCTGGGCATTGGTAAAATGAACATGTGTACAAAATTTCAACTAATTCGGTCAACTTTTACACAAGTTATCGCCATCGGTAGATTTCGTCACGGATTTTGCGTGACGGTGATATTGGTAGTTTTTTTTCGGTTTCACTCCCGGGCTCCAGAACATGCCATAAGGAACTTCGTTCCAAAAAAAACTTCAGGGAAAAATATCAGGGGTTTCTGGTTAGAAAACATATAAGTAGCTGTCCAAGATTTTACTCCAGTCAAGCATTTTTAAAAGTTTCACCCCCACTTCTTTGAATGTACCTGTGATATTCAGTTGCTCCTTATCAGTCTGTAGACAAGTAGTTAGAGACTGGTTATCAACTAAGGTAAAAAAATTGAGTATTTTTATTTATTGTCCAAGATATTTCTTATATTTTTAAGGTTCTGGATACATTAACAATCTGTTCCTTATATACATGTAGTAGTAACAGAGGACTTATGAGCATGAAGTCTGTTGTCCTTCGATAATATATCATTTATCAGTTTGTGAATTATTTTCATAGCCAAAGTTCCTGAGATCTTATCTTCTCTGGTGATAACATATCGAAAAAACTTGTAACTTGCATTATACTGCTTGGAATATAAACAGGATATTTAAAAGGTTTTAGATCCACTTCATTCAGAACAATTAGAAATAATCAAGCCCCAGGATACTGAAATGGTCAATTTAAATGAGAATGACCCACGTATATCCTGTAATGACCTACTATAATTCTGTTCAACTGTATAAAAAAAACAAAAAAAACTAATTTTACCTTTTTTCAATATTATTAGAGAGTTTAAATAAGACGTAAAGTGGAATTAACATCATACGTCTTTCCCATGTCAAACTTTAATTTATAAAATTGTACTGTGAAAAGATGTGATACTTTAATCTGTCACTGTTGTTAAAATGTAAAATACGACAAATTTAAAACAAAACTGTCAAAAAACATAAATATAACGTGATTAGACGTATCCACTTCACTATGTCTTTTGTTACGTATTACTTAAACTCAATTATGAAAACATTCTAGATTTTGTTATGACGTTAAAATTAAAGTATCGCGACAATCAAAAGTACGTCTTATTTAAACTCTCTATTATCTAGATAACACCACTGCTGTAGTTAATTGGAATAAACCAAAAATGTCTGTGGTTTATTTCTAACATTACAAATATTGTCTGTTTCACAATAAATCTGTATAATCCTGTTTATATTTAGTTTATTGTCAAGTAATTTTAAGGCTGCAATAGTTTTCGATTAACCTGGATTCAGGACTCCTATTAGATACAGTATCATACGTACTGACTGAATGTAAACCTTAACTTTTTTCATCAAATTTATTATTTGTATACATCTAGATAAGATAAGCGCATCTAGTGCAATCCCACTCCAACCTGACTTGAAGAAATAATCTTACTATTGAACTTTACTTTGTCTTGTTTTAAGCTCAACATGTTTGCTTTTTACAAATAAAAGAATGAACACAAAATATCCGCTTTCTTTGAAGCATTCTTAAGTACCAATACACATGAGCAAAATTACAAACAGGGCTTGGCTTGCCATTGTGGTGCAGACTGACAAAAATAACAACTAATGAATGAAAAACTTGCTGCGCGACTCTCATTTAACTTGAAACTGTTGGGATGTAGTTGCATTGCACTAGTGTCCGAAGGGTATACATTTTTTTAAACTAACAAAATTCAAATTGTGTTTGTGTATATTTTATTAATTCATCTAATAACTGCATTTAAATATTTTGTTTTTTAAATATAATTTATTGATTTAATGAAATATATATTTAATTTGGAATCTATATAGTATGTTTTTCTGTTTCTATTTGACCAATTTCTCCTAATAGTTCCCAATTATGCAGAGGCTAGCAACAAGTAATTTGTTCTCTACAGTTTTGAAGATGTTCCTATGTCTTTGCTGCTTTGATCTCAACTCCATTAGAGTACCATTTAAATTATTGTTAAGATATTCAATTTTAAGAAGAGGTTATTTAGATTTTTTTTTATTATTTTTTTATTTTTTTTGGTTTGGGAAATTCTCCATCTTTTTACACATTACCTTTGTTTACCCTTAATAATGACGATTTTTATTTTTGCTCATCCTTACACATTCAGTCATGAATGTCTTTTGCTGTAATAGTTATGGTATGTGGAGTACTTTTTTTTAGTTCTCTTATTAAGAGAATATCCTCTTCATCTTCTGAACAAAGATTAACAGCAAGTTTGAACAAAATTTATTTATCAGAATAAGAATAGTTTAAAGCTTTAACAAAAGCATCTTTAATATTTACATCTCCAAATTTTAGGCTCAATGCTCAACCCTAGTTCACGCTTTTGCATAAGTTTATGCGTCAGCTGTTACTACAAAACTCTGCTTACAGTTTACTTTTCTGCTTGTTTTTTTTTTTGGAAGAAGAATTACTTGTTAGTTGTTGTAGAAGAAAAATATCTCAATAAAATAGCCAAATATTTTTTTATTCGTGGTAGATCATATATGCAAAAACAATTACTTACTTAAACTGTAAATAAATAACAGTTAGATCTGTATGATCATGGCTTCAAATATATAATACATTTATGTATAATAAAATTGTTTGTATCCAAGTTATAGCATTGTCCTCTCTTCTTGCCAATTTGCTATTTGTATGTATAATGTTATCATGAATTGGAAAAAAATAATCACGTCCTTTTTATTTTTTTTTTTATAAAACAATGTTTATTAAAAATACTTATATAAAAAAAGGTAAAAAGTAATATCAGACTGAGTCCATGGGGACAGATTCTCTTCTGGACTTGTTTCCAAAGCAGCCTGTAGAGAAGCAGGTGTCTCCTCTTCCGAAGTTCTCACCGTCTATCAATGACTGAGGCATATTTTTGTTAAGTGTTTCTGGTAGAAATAGAGTTGTAATTCCTGCTACTAGTGTCACTGTTGCAAATACAAGGGTTGGTATTCTCTTATCAAATGAATCCTAAAATGAAAATTAAAATTAACATTTTTAACATGTTTTTTCCCTGAATAAAAATAGAGGCTTAATTTTTACATATAACTAAATTACCTTTTGTCAGGTAAAATGTTCTTGGCCACTGGGTCATAATTAACTAACTATAAGATACAATACTAGTAGTAAAATACCCTAGTACTAGTACTAGACAGGTAGAACAAACCACTAGTTTGAACCTGGCAATTAGGCCTTACTTAGGTCCTTTACTCTAGCCCCATGGTAGAGAAATCTAGCCACTTCTCACACCATACCTCTGTACAATGTACCACCGAAGCGAGTATGGGGTGATCATTAGTGAGCTATGTAAATCAGAACATTGTGATAGGGGATCGAACCCTCGACCTTGATTCGAGAGTGTCTAAAGCCACACTGCTACACTCGCTCCCATTAGATACATGACTAAGTAACTATATCATTAAACAATTGCAACTTTCAGAGCAGTAACTTACTACAAAGAAACAGCAATTTACCAATAATGTGATGAGTGGTGTGAGTGTTGCACTAAATCGAGCACACATACTGCCCAATCCCAATGCTGTGTTTCTCACCACCGTTGGAAATAATTCTGCACTGTAGTTGTAAATAATGGCAAATGAACCAGCTATGCAGAATTTCCCAACAAACACCACCGAAATGGCAGTAATTGAACCAAGAGATGACACTGAAAAAATAAAAGAGAATGTTTATCATTAAAATTATGATTTACTTTGAATAATGTGCAGCTAATAGAATTAAATCAAATTCTATTTTCTTTTTACCTGTGGAACTCTACTACTAATAGCATACTAATCCCACTTTATTGTAATAAAGATAAATAAATAAAGTCTCATATTAGTAATGAAGATAACCAAATTTTGTCTTTTTTTGGCATATTGATGTGTTATTGACAAATATTAAGATTTTTCTAATTAAAGATAAAATATTGCGATATTCTTAAATTATTAATATTTATTTAGAATGAACCAATTTAAAAATTTATAAAATTGTCTTACATGTAGGTATAAACGGTGTTGAAAGACAAGCAATTCCTCCGATGATCATAAGTGTAGCTGTGAGACAACGTCTGCCTGTTCTGTCGAGGATGAGTACTATCATAATATAACTAGGAACTTCAACCAGTCCCATTATAAACAGAGCCAAGAAAGGGTTCATGTCTGGTGAAAATAGCTTATCAGTATTGAGAGATAATCCATAGTATCCAAGACTGTTTGCAAACCTGCAATGAGAATTGGTATTGAAAAATAAGTTAGCAGTTTACTAGAGATTATGTTTGAACTTTACAATTTTTACTTTGAGTATAAACATGTGGTTAGAATGCTATTATCATTTGTACCAGTTAATTTTTTATAAGTTAATTAAAAATAAATGTTAAGAAAATAAAGATTTAGAACCGAGAAATTTCACAATAATTAAATTATATTAATCTTAATCGGCAGAAGGCTTAGCCCTACAAATTCTTTAGTAAAATACAATCTATTTTGAATTGAATAATAATAGTAATAACAATCTAGGTTTACCAGTGAGTTTTAAGAAGAATGTTTACATGAATGCAACTGCTTGCTAAAGCTGGATTGAGCTTGATTTTTTATCTTTCTTGTTTCAAATGACACTCAGATCAACTGAATTTATTAATTTTTGGTCTTGAGTAACTTTATCAAACTGACTCATAAATTTATTATCCACAACAATCTGTAGCCTCTACCTCCTTTCTATGAATTACAGTTTTATTGTGTTTACTAAATCTTGTGGGTTGTTTGATTTCAACTATCTTTGCAACCAATCGTTTTAATTTTTATTTTTTCAAATTGAACGAAACTTTAAAACTTATTTACCAGTTAAGACAGACGTTTAGCGTGATAAGTCGGAGTCTAGGTGTTTTAAACATGTCCGGAATACCATAGGATTTGGTCTCTTGATCTTTCCTATGCTCGGTAGCTTTGCCTCTGGATATGAAGAAGGCTTTGTCCGGTATTTCATAACCATTCATTGCAACTCCTTTACAAACTATCTCGACACTCTCAGCTATTTTCCCCTGTGACCATAGCCACCTTGGACTTTCCGTCATTAACCTGAATAAATAAATAAATATAAGTAATATATTTAAGCAACCAATTTGTATTGCATTAAACTTGGTGAATGGTTCATCTGTTAACATTTTTCGACTCTCTTAAGGTCTCAGCGATGCTGCTTCATGCATTATGCAGGATTAGGGTGAAGCCACGATCAAGTCGCTAATTACTGAGAATGTCTGAGAAGCTGGATTCACTCTTAAACTATTAATGTGTCTGAGACTCCTTACTCCTTGGAACATTTCAATCAAAGGTGAACCAAATGGAAATAAATTGTCTTATGGGATTCAGTGGAAATCTCAGCATTTGCAGTCTGTATGGCATGAGTTTTAACTTTTGACACTCAGGTTAGCTAATACCTACATGAGAGACAAAATAAAGCCACTAAGAGGTTACTCTGAGGGCCACACCTCTCATCTAGTGACTTTTTTCCTACTGTATTTTTGCAAATGTCACTGAAGTTGTCCAACTTATGTGAGACAAAAATTAAAGCCTCTTGGCAGTTATCCTGAAGTTATACAGGGACATTTTAGTTTGCCTAGTTGGCTCTACCTTGGAGATATCAAAATCTGGAGCTCTCACTATCTCCCTACCCTAAGATTTGATTTTCCTGCCTGGTCAAAAGTTTTAACTCATTCCACACAGACTGTGAGAATCAATTAAATAATTTTTTAAAAAAGTTGAACATTTTGCTTATTTCCAACATAAATTGTTAGAGAAGTATTTTAATGACAGGCTTACCAATAATGTGGCAGGAGTAGAAGTGAATGAAGTCCGTAGATAATCTGAAGAAGTGTGTAATCAGTAATGAAGGAACCCCATAATGCTACTATCATCATACCAAAGGCAAACATTGCTTGGAAGGCAATACCGCAAGCAGTTCTATAATTGGCTCCTACCAACTCCATACCTTTAAATACAATGAAGATAAAATTTAATTTAAGATCTTTTAAAAGTATTCTGAAAAAACAAAGATTGAGCATTTTTAAAATGGGGAGGG
>KZ651097.1:962058-979022 GCA_001010745.2 Gerris buenoi | reverse complement strand
CTTTTTAGAACAAGTTGAAGGTTAAAGTGGTAACATCATTATCTTTTTAGAACAAGTTGAAGGTTAAAGTGGTAACATCATTATCTTTTTAGAACAAGTAGGTATCACAATGTTAAGTTAGAACATAGTCTATGCAACAAGCCACCATTAAAAGGGAATGGACTTGGTTTCATTGAAAAATATTAAGTACAATCAAATTTACTAAAAATAAAAAAAAATATATAAATTTACATAGTAAAATATTTATATATTTATATAGTTTATAAACTAGTCCTGAAAAGTTACTTTTCGACTCTACTGGATGTAAATTTATATATTCTCTATATTTTTCCTATGTGTGGGTCAAGAAGGTAACGTCAGTATTTCAAATTTCAACTTTTTAGGTTAAAAGGTTCGGGAGATATCAAGTAAAGGGCAACGTACGGACAGACACTTCGGCATAAGGGTTTCGCTTGCCTTTTTAAAGTCTCCTTATAACCTACACAGATTATCTGAAGAAGGCTGCATTAGAACAGCCGAAACCGGTCAAATTGTTACAAATACAATAATTTTGTGTGAAGACGTTGTTTGGTTATTGAACTACACCTCTTCTATGATGTGTCGCTATCACACATTGGAGAAAAACACAGTCGATGTTTCGAAAAGTATTCACGAAACAATGTTTTTAATTTTAAAGGTTAGTGCCAAGTATGTTTTTACGAAATCACTTTATTTTTCTAAATTGGAAATATCAAGATACAATTATATCAGGTTACAATTACTATATTGCAGGGTGGTCCAAAAGGCCCCCCCCCCCTCTTAACTTTTCAGGGAATCCCTACCATGTAAAGGTAAGCTTGTTTTCATGTAATCGCGCATTAGGGGCGACCACCGCCCACTTTGCCCCCAGGTCATCTTTATAGTTATTAGGTTAGTCATTTTTTTAGCTTATTTGAATTCTACGGTGACCAATAAGAATATTTTACTTCGAACTTTTTTTATCTCCAATATTTTGCCCCCTATATGGGGTAAAAGTATAAAAAATAGTACATTTCAGCGCCTGGGGGCAAAATGGGTGGTTGCTCCTAGTATACACGAGTAGATGAATCAACACTTCCTTTTACAAGGTACACATCCCAAAGTTTCATTTATGAATCTCAAACCCTTTAGATTTTATAACTATGTAAGTATTTTTTTTTATATATTTTCGGAAGGGTTATTTTGCTATTTTTGCCCCCATGAAGATAGAAAAAAGTTTCAAGTAAAATTGTATTGTTTCTCACCAACGAATTTTAATATGTTACCAGTAATATACACTCCAATTTGAAATTTTGAAGTTGGGTGGCCAGGGGGTCAAGTGGATGGCTGCCCCGAGTACGCGATTGCACAGAAACCAACTTCGCTTTACATGGTGGGGCCCCCGCAAGTTTCATTAATTTATTTCAAACCATGCAATTGTTAAGAGGAGGGGGAGGGGGGATTTTTGAACTACCCTGTATAATATAAAATATGATACATTAACCTTGTTGTCATTACCGATGAAAAATATTGTCACCTCCCGGGGGATCAAACCACGACTTTTGGGGCCTTAATTTGATTTTTTTTTTTCATTTAGAGCAGGATGGGGAAGTAAAAAATTTCTGATTGTTGCTCAAACTACTGAAAAAATGTCGATGAAATTTAATATAAATGTTCAGCAAAAAAACATATACCTCAAGGCGAAATCAAGAAATAAATTTTGGGGTCACTGCTTTCCAATACAAAAAAAAACTGTTGAGACGATTTTGATTAATCGCTAAATTTATCTATCGATAAAGGTCAGGGATGGCATGCACACAACACACGTGCCAAACTTGGCACGTTTTAAAATTTCCCTCGCACACCTTAAATTTTAAAATTAAATTAAATAAATAAATAAATAAAGTTGGTAATCTAATAATAAATGGCTTTCATTGTATTATTGACCACCAAGTGATATGCAAAATTAGGAAATACCAATTTCACAAAATTAGCAGGAATAGCTGATCAAATCATGAATGTTAAAGATACACGTGGAATGCATAAAAAAGACTATACTCGTGATATATTGCCAATACGGTACTCTTCAATCCGAAATAATGCACGTTGGCTAACCCGGGCTACATCTAAAAAAAATTTGTGAATTACCTGGAAGAAAAACGACCTTTTTTTTTTTAGATAGCATTAGATAGCATTTTAGATAACACAACTGTATAATACAGAATGGTTAACAAAATTATTAATTTAACATATCATTACATTTAAATGTACATAATAAAAAAATGCAAGGCAGTGGGAAAAAATTAAGGTTATGTTTGGGGGTTAATAAATGGAATTTGAATGTATATTATATATTTTTGCTAGAAGTTAGTAAAAATAATAATTACTAAGTAAATTCAGATATTAATTTTCTAAAAATTCTTTATTCTATTAAAATTAAAGAACAAATTTTCAAAATTAATTAATGATTTCTAAAGAATAGAGGGGCTATTAAAAAAAATGTAAATTATCCAGACATATTCGACATAAAGGTTATGATAATGACCTTATTATTGGGATATAATTAGAAAATTTATTAATACCGACTGAACAACATCTGAAATATAATTCTATTTGGACACAAAAATGTGTAGATATGCAAAAAAAAACATCGTAAAATTGAAATATTATTTTGCTAGTAACATTAAGAAACTAAAATTGTAATAAATCACATCAAAAGTTTGTATAAACGTTACTTCTTTAGATTTTTACTGCCGTATGTATTTCTAGAATATAAATTACTTTCTATTATTTAAAAAAAAATTTAAATAGCTATTAAGACCAAGGGATTTTTAATCCAATGTTCATTGGGACATTGGAATATCACTCTTCTGTGTGAATAAGGGGGGTAACAGTCTAAAGAAGAACATTCCGTACACTTTCTTTAGATTGAAACTCCCCTATAGTTGTTTTATAAGGGGAGTAACAATCTAAAAAAAGTGCCGTATTAACTATAAATGTCAGGGGCGGCCCGACCCAAAACATTCACCCGTGCGAAGTATGTTTTCTGCGCCCCCCTCCCTTTTATCTGTTTGAAACCTCCAAAAAAGTGGTTAATAACGTACTTTGTAACTAAAAAAAGGTGATTTTTTTTTCTTCCAATGTATTAATATTGTTTATTTGCAATTACTTTTAAGACTTTTTTTATTGGTCCTTAATCCTTAACGAAGCTTAAGATTATTGCTAATTTCCTTATTATTGCGTTGTAATTGTAATTAGTCCTCCCGTCTCCCGTGTACACTATTGTTTTTATGAATTTTTCTATGGTTCACTTATGATGAGCAAGGCAATAACGTGTACACTTTTAAACTTAAGAAAATGTTCACTCGAAGTAAAGCTTTTGTGTATTAGGAACAGGAACAATTGCTATTCGATAGATATATGCTTACTGACGGCAATAAAATCACGTAAAAAGAAAGGAGAAAAAAAATAACAATAACAAATTTATTCTTTCGGTATATATGCACTTAATACCCACTTTTTTAAATTGTCCGATTGACTTAAAAATATATATATAAAATATTCACTCACGTTAATACGAGAAATGTTGAACTCGGTGGGGAACTGAAGGATTTCTGCTAACCCGAGTATTTCCCACCCGTCGAAAACCTCAATTTCAACTTTTCTCGTATTTACGTGAGTGGATATTTCATATTTTATGCATATTTATTTATGTGTATTTAATTGTTTTGTTTCCAAGTCTAACTACCTATTAAAACAAAGGGATTTTTAGTCCAATTTACTTTGGGCCAAAGAAAACACACTATTATAATTATATAGACAAGTGTGATATGCCTTTGTATATTACATTAAACATCCCTTTGTCGTAATCAGTGACGGAAATAGGGTGGGGCGACCGGAACAGTCGCCCCGGGCGCGAGCCAGAGGGGGTGCAAAATTGTTAAAGAAAATACATAGTATCGGCTAAAACTGGGCTGCAGCCCAGGGCGCTACATTATGTTAAAAACGGGGCGCCAAATTGCCTAATTGTCTGCTGGTGGAGTTATTAAATTGCCTAATTTTTTGCTGGTGGAGTTATTACGTGTGTAATTAAACGATTTAAAAAAATATAAAACAAATATTCATGGAGATTTTCGTGTGGTTTTGTGTTTGTGCATCCAATATAAAGGTTGGTAGCCATCCTGAGCGAATTCCCCGCCCTATAGAAAACCCCTATTGTGAAAACCGCCAGGTATAAAGTTTTAGAATTGAAAAAAGGAACTGAAAAGAATTGAAGAGAAAAGAGAATTAGAATTGAAAAAAAAGGAAGTCAATCGTACAGTTTAAAATAATTGAGTGTTCAAGTGTAGATTTACCACAAAAATTTTAAGTGTAGTGTTGGTTTTCAAAGTCCAAATGATTTTTTTTTTAATGATCTGAACCAGGTTTGGCGCCCCCCAAGACCGGCGCCCCGTGCGGCCGCACGGGTAGCACGGGCCTCGGGCCGCCCCTGATACTGTACCCTCTCAATGTTTTGTTTATTTATCTCAAAATAAGAAAATATTATAAATACTACGTATAAAATATCAGGAACTCAAAAAAATTGAATTTCAAATATCTTGATTTATTTATATTTATTCTATTAAAGTGGCAACTTTGATAAAATCCTATTTGGCATCCTTTGGCATAGGTCATTAGGTTTTGTTTAAAATATCTTTTGTTAAATATTTAATGGTTTATATTCCATTATATTTTCACCTGTACCTGAATAAAGTGAAGTATCAAATTCGTAGTTATACCATTTAAAACAACATTTAAGTAGGTTTGTAATAATTACAAAACTAATTAGTAGTAATTGAGTTTCCACCAACAAAAGGTGGGTAATAGTTACAGGTAAAAAAATAACCAGTACCCATTTAATTAGGGAATATGTAAAAAATAATATAACGTAAGTATAAAGCAAGATTAGATTAGTGGAAAAAATACGAATAATAAGTAATTATATACATGGAAAATTGTACTTGATAATAGAACTAAGAAACTTACTGAGAACGAATCCTGTAATGTAGGCACCAGCAGATCCAAAGATACCGTACATAAAAGACATGATTAAGAAAGAGTAGAATTCAGTGACGAAAGCAACACCCACTCCAAGGATTAGCTGCATAACAGCTGAAATGCAAAATATTGTCTTCCTTCCATACCTTTGAAATAAGAGTACTTAAATTCATTAAATTATCAAATAAAATAATTGGAAATTTATATTTATTTACAATGTTATCTCACTGAAATCGTCGTCCTTTAGGATGAATTATCATTTTGCAAAGTCAAGCTTATTGATAAATATCTTAGTAATCTTCTTATCAGAGAGGGCTGAAGGGAGCGAAATGGTACCGATATTTAGCCCCAAAACCAATGACTCAAAAACATCTTTGGCGTCCTTAGCTATCTAAAAACATACTAGAGCAAAGACATAGCCACTGATAGCAAGGGGCCAAGATTTGCATATACATTATACAGCGCGGACGATCACATTTTAAATGGTCACCATGTGCTTAATACCAGAGGTAGGAGATTTAAAAGCAAATTTTCAAGCAAAAATGTGGAAGTTTACTGGACATAAGTTAATTTTTTTTTTAAACAAGTTCTTTATTGGCATAAGTTACAAAAAATGTTGTGTATACCGGAGCCATAATGTTATTTGATATTGAGGGAGGATAGTTTGTGCCTTTAATAATTTTTTTGATATTTTGTAAAGGATTGGAGCTTTTGAATTACTTTTGTGGAAGGGGAATATTGGATAATTTCGGAGTAAATATTTTATTATTATTATTATTATTTTGTTTATTTTTTTAAATGGGAATTTTTGATTGGACTTTTGTTGGGATAGTTTACAGGTGTTTAAATGGGTATCATAGGCAGTCTGTGGACTGGCTTAATCGGGAACCAACCTGGCATTTGCCTATTAAATTGAGGGAAACCACAGAAAACCTCAATTAGGTTGGGTGGACCCGAGTCCTTCCAAAAATCTTCCTATGTTTTTCCTAATTAATTTTTATTTATTTATTTTTTTAAATTTTATTTCGAGTGTGGGTTTCTGTTATGAGGAGTGGACTCCAGATTTTTCAATTTTAGGCTAAGGGGAGTAATTTATTTCTTTTACGAATTTTAGTGTGAGTTTAATATTTTTTAAATTTGAGAATAGGATGATCTTGATTTTTTCATTTTTATCTTGGATTTCTTGGATTTTAAGTTCTTGGTATAATTTAATTCGTTCTGATTTATATTTCGGACATTCCAATAGGATGTGAGTTACATTTTCTTCTTTATCTGGGCATGTATAACATATTGGGGAATCACTCAGTCCTATCATATAGTTGTATTGAATGCATCGTGCAGGGTTACTTCTTAATCTATTAATTTTTATTATATCTGTACGTGGTAGTTTTATTTTCCAAAACCATGGTTTAACTGGATTTTTTTTTACTATTGATTTGAAATTTCTTGCTTTTTCTGGTTCTTCTTGTAGTTTTATATTAAATTTTTCAAACATATTCTTTTTGGATAGTGTTATGAGGTCTCTTGTTGGTATTTTTTTTTTTCAGATTCTTGCGTAGGGGTTTTGGCAAGTTTGTCTGCTTCCTCGTTTCCTTCAATTCCTTGATGTGATTTGACCCATATAAAGTCTATTTCTTTATTGTTTCTTTTTATTTCTGCTATATTGTTTAAAATATAAGTTAAATTTTTAAGTGTGGAAGATAATGTCCGATAAATTACGCCTTGTCGATTTACACATTCTTAGAGGCACTCGGCGAAGTTGCGCATCACATTCTCTAACATCTCGTCAGGGAATCTGATTTTTCATCCCCTATTCAAAGGAGAACGAAATGTATACTGTCCACATATTATGGTTCCAACAAGAGGAAGCTACTGCACACAAAAGGTTCATGGATCGCGTACGTCAAATTTTGCTCGGTCCTATCAACAATGTGGAATAATGTGATTGTGGAAATCGACAAGGACGTATTTATCGGATATTATCTTGCACACTCAAAAAGTTTGACTCATGTTTAGTAAACTTCCACATTTGTGCTTGAAAATTTGCTTTATTTCAATCTCCTGGCTCTAATATTAAGCACATAGTAACAATCCAAGTAACGCCAACCTGTACAAACTGGGGAGTGACTTGTTTTTGAAAATTTTAGGGTTTTAAGTTTCTGAACCTTGAAGTCCATATTATACTTGTTACATTATTACTTAAAGCTTCATGTCTATAATAAACTAATGTATCTAGGTTAACTACTGAATAAAAAAATACAACTTAGGTATCTACATAAATATACCTAAATATACATTGGATATACAAAAAAAAGTAACGGATAATTACTTAAAAATCGAACAAATAATGCTGTATTTTGTTCAATATCTTCATTTCTCTTTGTAGATGAACATACATATATAAATAGATAGCCTGTCTATGCATTCAGTATTAATATTAGTAATTATTGTCTATAGTTACAAGAGGGCTGTAATTATTGTCCAGTTTTAGTTTTTACATAAAATGATAAGAAATTAATAATGAATGACCAATTGGAAAAATAACGATAAACAAAAATATTTTTTGAAGGAAAATATGGAGTTCTAAAGTAGGTACCTTTGTTTAGAATTGTCACAACCAAAGCACAATGTTTAATATGATAGTGATAATGGTTACACAATAACATTATAAACGTGTAATCTTATCACGTAACTTATTACATGTAAGTTCCTTGTTCACTATTTACAAGCTCATACTATACTTCGCCGATAGCAGTTCTAAATTTTATATAAAATGATATCAGAGCTCCAAGCGAACCAAATGGTAATCAAAATGGATTAATGTTTCATGATTTCGCACCTTAAGATCCATTTTATATCATCTAGAGTCTAGATGATATAAAATATATGCTGGTATTTCCACTTCATGGAAAAGCATTGAAATTTCGGTGGATTCAATGCCCAAAACATCCACGATTCAATGTTTTTCATTGAAATGGAGAAAATGAGTATTTAATTGTGCTTCTTCTAATATTGAGGATAAATTATAGTTATAAATTTTATAAAAGAGAATATGATTTACTTGTCGGCTAGAGTTCCTAGACTGACGGCGCCCATGAATACGCCGAATATGTAAGCTGACTTGGAAATGGCACCCATCCACCTGCGGTCGCATACAAAGTCCCACTTGAAAACAATACACAACGAGCCTTTAACACAGCACAGAATCAGTAATCAAAATTGGCACAGATTAAATAAACAGCACAGAAAGAAATACTCACACAACAAATACAGGTAGCATTAAAAGTCAACAAACGAATTAATTAATTGGTTTTCTTTAAAGTGGTCTTATTAGCACGTGTTCATTCAATTTATTTATTTATATATCCGACCACTCTACTCATCTACTCGATGAGATCATCAGTGTGAAACATGTCTGATCCCTCCGGGATTCGAACTCACGTCGGGGTTTGGACCTTGGTGTCAGAGCTCCACTCATCCACGCCGGCCCCCAGTCGCATTTTCCTTTTTAATAGTTCTATTTAGAGGAGTTTAAAAAAACTTCTCCAGGAGTCTTAGTTAGATAGAAAGGTTCAGCTTAAAAGTCGTCTGACATTAAGTTAATATACCTAATATATATACATTTTAAATCAAGTGAATATTCTTCCAATATCCCCTTATGGAATTGTTTCAAGACATTAATTTCCCTCTTACTATCACAAAACTAAAGAGAAGTGTCTAGTTACAAAAACTAGCGTAAGTTAAGTTTTAAACACCTGGTATTGTGAGAGAGAGGCCAAAACAACGACTTTACCGAGATATATTTTTTATTTTATGACATCAGAATGTAGTGCATAGGGCATTGTCACAGGGATTTATAATAATTTTATAATTATGTGAAGTTAAAAATGGATATTTTGCTATTTAAGATTAAACTTGCAGCATTATTTTCATTGAGACCTTTACTCTCCCTAACTCCATTTACCTTTAAAGAATTTTCTTCCACAATTATATATTTATAACGAGTTTAGACAAGCCTCAGGCTCGGACTTTCAGTGAATGGCGCCCCGGGCTGCTCTCAGCTTTGGCGCCCCCCCCCCCTCCAACAAGACTAGTTATTAACTTATTCCCTAATTATTAAAATAGATTCTAAAATACATTCCATGTAAAATATTTCATTTAATGCATGAAATAAATTGGTTGTAAGTGAAGTCTTACGTTAAGGGTTTCGTTGGTATTGTAAGCATTAAATTAGTATTGGGGGGGGGGGGGGGGTGCATAACATTTTCATTCAACATAGGTATTTGTAACCAATACCTCATTTGATACCTCACTCAAAATTAAAAAAAAAAAAAAATTCCCGTGAAAGGAAGTATCCGCTATTTTGGATTCCCAGATTATCAGTTCAAATTCCATCCTTTTTAGGGCTTCGTTGGTAAAACCAAAAAAAAGAAACCCTTATAGTTTCATTCCTGTGTCTGTCTGTCTGTCACTATGTACGGTTCCAATAACTTTTGAAGGAAAAGAGATAAAAGCGTGAAACTTACCAGTATTAAAGATCGTTTTGACGCGCACACAGGAAAAATATAGAGAACTCAAAATAATCAGCTGTTCAAATTCAAAATGGCGGATAATTCACATTGTGAAAAAAATAATATTTTTTAAAAATTTTGAGTGGGGTATCAAATGAAAGGTATTGAAGAGTAGATTACACATTTATATACCACTTAGGGTTAGCGTTTAATTTTTGGGCGCCATTTTTTCAAAAAACCGACTTTTTTTCGTGTCCCCCCTCCCCCTAAAATCGTACTTCTGCTGTTACATTAATATAGAAAAATATGCAAAATGTACAGTCTGCTGGGCCAATGAAAAAATAAGATTAGCAACTCGATCTGAGTTACTGGAAATCCAAGATGCTAATTCATGTCTCTCGAAAAAATTATTTTTTTAAAATTTTGAGTGGGGTATCAATTGAAAGGTATTAAAGAGTAGATTACAAAAATATATAACACTTGTGGGTAATATTTCATTTTTCCCAACCTTTCAATATAAACCTTTCATATATAAATCACTATTGCCCATTATACAGGAATCCATGTACTAGTGAATCTAAACATGCGTATCAGATATTAATATCAGAATTTATATATTACAATATTAATATCATATCAGAATATTATTTACAAATTTGAGAAGTAATTAAAAGAAAATAAATACTATAATAAATTACTAAATAGAAAATATTATTAAGTATTGGATACCAAAAAAACTAGGTGCAATATTTACTATAAGGCCATCATTGGCATTGGCTGAAAGGCGAAAGAGTGACATTTGCCTTCTGAGTGGAAAACATTACAGTAGGTAGANCCCAAAATCTGGCACCCTGGGCTATAAACCAGTCAGCCCATTTATAAGTCTTGGCCTGACAAGCCTCAGAAATATATAGTATTAATTAAAAGGTAGCAAGTAAGAGGAATATACTAGAGTAGTCACTCAATCGTAGATACATCTTGGTAAATAGCTCAATTTTTAAGGAATTTTTAGATGCATTGCTCATTAAAAAAGCACAAGTAAAAAAACATTTTTTATGAAACTTAAAAAAAAAACAGCACAATTTGGAAATAAATAAAATCAAGATGTTTGTTGACTTCAAAGACTTTTACCTGCATTGATTAGACTATATTATAACAATATTATATGTGATAGTCGTAGGTACATGTAATTAGGTGTGTAATAGTAAATTACGCGTCTAGTGCGGAAAGTAGCATTTTGCATGCGACAGCGAGGGTAGTAAAACCACACGAGCAAAGCAAAATGCAGTTTTCGCACGAGTTGCGTACCGTACATTATCTACAATTGTTGGATTTTAATAATAAATACAGAAGAAAAGAATAATAAACTTCCTGTATGTAAATCCGTATTTCTCTTTTGATAAAGATGACATTAATTCATTAGTTGTATTTTGTGCCTAATTAATTATTTCGGGAGGCATATTATTCTCCTCATATTCGTCATAATCACTTAACTCCCTCATTGTTTTTCACAAAAAATCGATATACTGTTACTTTGTTTTATTAAACAAACAGCAAATTAATATTGTTAAATGTAAACAAACGCTAATCGTGCGTAAAGGTGAAGAATCCTTCTTTTTTACCTCACTAGGGCGGAAAAAAGGGGAATTCTTCAGAATTATGAGACACGTATGCGCAATGAATACAAGTACGTAAAGAATTACTTTCTATTCATTTAAACAGAGATACAATGTTTATATTTCGCAACAATCGTAGATAAAGATATATTACTATATTAGTAATATGACTTATTGTATGTAATAGAAATAATATAGGAAATATAAAAATTCGATACGACATGACGGTATACAGAAGCCCGCAATTAAAATTTAATTATACCTAATTACATAATACTAATTAAAAATACCTGGGTACTTTTTAAACTCTGGTATTATAAATAGATTATGTATATTTCGTAATAAATAATCTTATTTTTATAACTATATCATAATAAAATGTTTACGATGTTCTCTAAAATTTAATTAATTTATACACTCTAAAATAAATTATAATTTATATTCTATTCCATTACAAACTCATTAAAATTACTAATTTAAGGTGTCATGGAAAAATAGATGTTTTGCTCATATTAATTATTTTTCGTTGCGCAAAATAAATGATTATAGTGCTCTAATTTGTACGACCGTAACAAAGTAAAAGGGTTTGTGTTAGATTGGTCCCTTAAAAATAACTGTAAGGGTCCAAGGTTTTACATTCTACAATACTGCAGCAGGTTTCGTTGTTGTTATAGGCAAGGTGTTTCCACAAAAAATAATTTCAATGCGTTTTTACCCAAACCTAGAACTGACATCTGGTTCGCAGATGGTTCAAAGACACATTAAGTGATTAATGTTATATTTGCCAACTTTCAAACTGAAGTATTCTTTTAGGAAGGTTAGCTGAAGAAATTATAAGCCAGAGTTTAAAGATCTTGATTTACAAGATTTCTAGATCAATGATACGATTTTTTTTTTTTTGGACAAAGATACATTTATATGGAAAAAAAAAAATCTTTATTCACGATGTATTTTTTATGAGAAATACGTGGCAACACGTTTAATTTAAAAGGAAATACTTTTCCATGACGTCTTAAAAGTAATATTATCCATAAAGAATGGTGGTACGTACAAATTCATCCTACCTCCATGCCTCTTGAGGAAGAGTAGTAAGTATCATCGTAAACCCAACTATTGCACCTCTCCGTCCCGTTTTCTGAGATAAAGGAGCAACTGTCCCATGTGCCGTCATCTTTCATAGGAATGTACTCTTCCAAAAGGGTAATATTATCATACTCCATGTGCCATGTCTTGTTTTCCAGCGATGGGATCATGCATCTGATAACAATTTAATACAAATGTTTTTTAATTTATAACTCTAATTCTATAAAAACAATTGGGACTTCTTTAAATTGTTATCCCCTTATAAAAAAACTGAGGGGGAGTAACAATCTAAAGAAGGTGGACGGAATTTTCTTCTTTAGACTGTTACTCCCCTTATAAAAACAGGAGTGTGATATTCCTTTGACCCAAAGAAAATTGGACTGAACATCCCTTTGTCTTAATAGTTATTTAGTCAAAGTCATTTAAATTCTAAAAAAAAAAAAAATTCTAAAATTGAATTTAGTACACAGTGCACAATTTCTTATACGTTGTTTGTTATCGGAGTATCAAGAGGTATTTTCGTACACTTAAAAAAGTAACAAAAGCTTATAACTTGAGCCAGGGCCGGATTTAGAGTGTGTGGGCCCCTAGGCAGAATATGTGGTGCGGGCCCCCTTGTGGTGCGGGCCCCTAGGCGGCCGCCTATGTCGCCTATGCCTAAATCCGGCCCTGACTTGAGCTATTTATATTATTACACTATACCGAATGTCTGAATTCTGAATGATAGAGCGATACTGCTGGATAGACGTATAAAGAAAGAAATGGGTTTATTTGAATCAGATACAACATATTGCTAAACGTGGCCAATAATCTGATTTTAAGATGAAACAAAGAGATTTAAATTTCAAATTGATAATGGTTATTTTTGAGTATGGCACAGTCGTCTGATGTTTATTTATTCCTAGTTCAGAAATAGCTAAAAAAACAAACAGAATATAATGTTACTGTTGTTTACTAATTCTTTTCTTTCTCATGCCTTCTTAAATTATCTTTAATGAAAAATAGATTTAGCTTTTTACACCAGCTATATTTTTGATTCCTCATATACATAGTGAAGAGAAACATTTATTTTTTTTTTGGGGGGGTTTTCGAAAAAAGTAATTCTTTGTAAAAACTCAAGCTTGTTCTTAAACCTCTAAAAGAAAAATTTTTTTCTTGATTTTGTGTACAGGATGTTCTTTTTTTGAAAACTTTAAAATATGACCAAGCGTAAACTACTCTATTTATTTTGAAGGGATCGAAGAATGTTATTTCGGAAAGTGAATCAGAATTGCAAAAAAAAGTATAAATATTAATTCATTTTATGAAAACAAAATAAAGTACTTATAAATCTAATAATAAGCTAATATAATAAGTAAAATAAAATAAAAAAAATCATCACAACACTTAATTAATTATTCTAATCTTAGCATCTTATTAAGTATCCAAAAAACAGTTGAAAAATAAAATAAAAGAACTGATCATAAAATGCATTACTTCCTCCTTCTGATGAATTCTTTATAACCCTTTTTGAACTTGCTCAAGGGGAATTATTTTTCCTGTTTAATTCTTTCCTTTAAAACTATTTGTTGCCNAGTACAGCTAAACCAGATTAGATAAGATAACTTTAACTGTAATACATATAAAGAATTTTGTCACTTCGATTATTATTTCTACAAAAATATAACGTCAAAAAATAATGTTGATTTTATTTTCTTTTGTTGGAATCAATTATATGTTTAGCATAAAATAGTCATTTAGAAAATGAATTTGTACTTTTTTTTGTTTTTGGTTAGTCATAAAGTGTCTCCCCTCTTCTTCCTTTGCCCTTTGTGGTGCGGGCCCCCTTGTGGTGCGGGCCCCTAGGCGGCCGCCTATGTCGCCTATGCCTAAATCCGGCCCTGACTTGAGCTATTTATATTATTACACTATACCGAATGTCTGAATTCTGAATGATAGAGCGATACTGCTGGATAGACGTATAAAGAAAGAAATGGGTTTATTTGAATCAGATACAACATATTGCTAAACGTGGCCAATAATCTGATTTTAAGATGAAACAAAGAGATTTAAATTTCAAATTGATAATGGTATATTTTTGAGTATGGCACAGTCGTCTGATGTTTATTTATTCCTAGTTCAGAAATAGCTAAAAAAACAAACAGAATATAATGTTACTGTTGTTTACTAATTCTTTTCTTTCTCATGCCTTCTTAAATTATCTTTAATGAAAAATAGATTTAGCTTTTTACACCAGCTATATTTTTGATTCCTCATATACATAGTGAAGAGAAACATTTATTTTTTTTTTTGGGGGGGTTTTCGAAAAAAGTCATTCTTTGTAAAAACTCAAGCTTGTTCTTAAACCTCTAAAAGAAAAATTTTTTTTCTTGATTTTGTGTACAGGATGTTCTTTTTTTGAAAACTTTAAAATATGACCAAGCGTAAACTACTCTATTTATTTTGAAGGGATCGAAGAATGTTATTTCGGAAAGTGAATCAGAATTGCAAAAAAAAGTATAAATATTAATTCATTTTATGAAAACAAAATAAAGTACTTATAAATCTAATAATAAGCTAATATAATAAGTAAAATAAAATAAAAAAAATCATCACAACACTTAATTAATTATTCTAATCTTAGCATCTTATTAAGTATCCAAAAAACAGTTGAAAAATAAAATAAAAGAACTGATCATAAAATGCATTACTTCCTCCTTCTGATGAATTCTTTATAACCCTTTTTGAACTTGCTCAAGGGGAATTATTTTTCCTGTTTAATTCTTTCCTTTAAAACTATTTGTTGCCATAACAATTACATCATGTGTCACACTTGTTTATTATAAAAATCCAAAAAGAACTATTTGTTGAAGTTAGCTAATTGCTTATTTTTAGAAAACAAACTAAAATTTGATATTTCAGAAAATTAACTAAAATTTAACAATTCATAAAATAAATTAATATTTATAAGTTTCTTTCAATTCTGAGTTGATAAATTTGCACAATTTAAGGTCTCTTGAGTTCAAAAATGTAATTTGTGAACAATGTGTGTAATTTCCTTTGGGCAGTCGCGGGAAATTTAAATTACTAAACTGATTTGTATGATTTTTAGGTCCATAGGCAAAACCAAAGATACGTTATACATTCCTGCGCGTTGTCTATATCAATTTGTCAGTCAATCAGTACCGCACCTAATCTCCGTACTTTTTTTAATTTTTTATTTTTTTCATGATCAGAAAAATCACACTCAAGGCGAAACCGATTATATTAATTTTTGGTTCTGCTACTCCTACAGACTATAATTCTTAAAAATTATTTGAAGATTTTATTAAACATTTTAATTAGTAGCCTTTTTTAAAAACCAGAAAAAAAATGTGGTCGGATAACCCCTGTCCTGTAATGGCCTAAGCAGTCGAACGGGACTAAAACCCCAAAGAAAAAAAAAAAAAAAAAAAAAATAGTTTCTATAAAATTGTAATTGCTGATAAAGGGTGGTCTGTGTTCGATTCCCTGCTGGTAGCCTTATTTTTACTGTAAATAATTATAAAATATTCAATAAAAAAGCTGACAAAGACAAAGATTATGTATACGACATATAGGAAGGTACAGCACAAGTATAGTGTCGTGTTGAATGTATTTCCTCTTTTTTTTTTTTTAAAGGAGATTACTATATCAAACAGCAATCCAAAAATAGTAATTCCTTATTCAAAATATTCTATTTCGTCATATTAAATTAAGAATGGTAACCAAAATAATCCAGGGGTTAATACTTAAGTCCAGAGAGTGATAGATACTAATTGCTAATTTGGTTTCGGTATGATAAACTATGAACAATTTATATGCTTAGTCTATCAATAATGTTTAAATTTGTTGTACTTTAATGATGATATTACCTGTGCCTTGGTACCGCTGCTACAGTTACAAGCGTTATCATGTGAAGGCCTGCACAGAACCCTGATAGAACATGAAGTAGGAACTGGTAACACTGGAATTTCCCAAAACCACCTGAAACACAAATAAGGCAAACCTTTATTATGAATGAAGATGAAAATACCATGTTATAAATCTATATCATGACATCACCCTAACTTTTTTTTTAAATGTCAATTTGTGAGGCTCAAGAATGATACATTTCAAGATATATTAACTAACGACATTCAGGATTCGGTCGAACTCCGGTCCACCACTAAATACACTGAAAGTTTACGACCACAGTCGGTTGTTTAGGTTGGTCTTTTCGGACGCAGCGGTTACTTCTTGGTCGACCTGAATAGTGATTCTTAGCACCCTTAATTATACGTTTACACACTTTTAATACTTTTAAAAGTTATACCTACATTCGAACTTATGGGAATTTTGATAATAAATTATGCTTGAAATAAATTAATTTCATAATCAAAATATTATCAGCATAACGTTAGTAATCCGTCGTAAACATTCTTAATTGACCGATTGTAGCGAGGTCCAAGGGTGGTCCTAGCACCAAGCTCTGGGAGGGGTAATCAACAAATTAGCAACAACGGGGGCGGCGCCTAAAATTTGAAACTTTGTTCGGTTTTTGAATTTTAGCGACGCCCCCGATTGGGCGTCGGGGTTGAAATACCTACAGTGTCTTCTCCTCGGTTTCCCTTTTAACTGCCTGGTACGCCCTTATTTTTTTCCGACCCAGGCAGCCACCTCCCGTAGCGCCTTCCTCCAACTTGTGCACCAACATCTTCTGCTCCACCCCCCCCCCTCCCCC